>JAVDPK010002783.1:184481-202152 GCA_034780415.1 Cichlasoma orientale | reverse complement strand
GGAGGCTGAAACGCATCAAAACGACGCCGTTTCCAGTGAAAACGGTGTCGTGTAAACGGGGCCTTAGATTGATGAATCCACACCATCATCTTCAAGAGTGCTTGCTTTTGGATGATGTTAGCTCTATGCAAACGCTGGCAGCAAAGAGCATTTATTTTAGGTAATGAGCACTTTCAGCACTAAGAGGTTTTGTTTCATTTATCAGCCAGTGGGGGGACCCAAAAGCACAAACATTACTTCCATGTTTCAGGGTTGTCTTGTAAGGTTAAAATGCCTTTAATCCAGAGTGAACTTTTGTGAAATAATTATCAAGATCTTCAGTAAAAGAGGCAATACCAGCACAATGTACTGAAAAAGCTAAATGTTGACAATAAACTGGGCTTCATTATCAATACAAAGCCCTCTATAAGAGCCAAAGCTGTCTCTGTTTCCTGAGATGACTGAGGGCCTTTAACATCTGCTGGAGTCTGTGGTGGCCAGTGCCATTCTCTATGTTGTGGTATGCTGGGGTAGCAGACTCAAGGCCAGTGATGTTGTAGGTGTGGAGCTTGACTTTGAAACAGGTTTCAGAAATGAGGACACTGAACAAGCTAAGTATTGGACAATCCTTTGCTCCTTCAGCTTTCAGGCCCCTCCTCTGTGGAACCAGCTCCCAGTTTGGATTTGGGAGACAGAAACCCTCTCTATTTTTAAAATTAGGCTTAAAACTTTACTTTTTGATAAAGCTTATAGTTAGGACTGGATCAGGTGACCCTGAACCCTCCCTTAGTTATTCTGCTATAGGCCTAGGCTGCTGAAGGAGCTTCCCATGATGCACTGTTTCTTTTCATTCACCTCTTTTCACGCTCTTTATAACCTACTCTGCATTTAAGTGGGGGTTGTCTGCTTTGGAAGTGACCCACTATTGATCATGTGTATCATCACATGTGAGCCAAGGTGTGAAAAAAAGCATGGGTCATTACCACTAGGGGTTTCGGGTGAAACCACCTTGGGACCTTGCCGCACCCTGTCACGTGATCTTGAAACTAGAGAGTTTACATTTTCTGTCTTTCATATTTGTATTTTAAGTGAGCATCTGATTCAGATAAAGGTACTCATGCATTGACCCATGTCTGTAACATTTTTGTTAACCTCTTTTTCTTTAAACATGCATCATTTTATGTCACTCGTGTATTGTCTGTGTTGCATATTAATGTGTAAACTGACTCCTATCAGATGAATAGTTGTATCTAAAATGTGGAGTTTCTGCATAAAGTAGCAGAAAGTTGTAATTACTTTAGTAGAATAATATATAAATGAGAAACCTTTGAATTTGTGGCTTGGTGCTTTGGGCATGTTGTCCTTCCACACTCAGGGACCACTTAACTGTATGCTCTGTATACACCACAGGGCACACAGCATGGCACAGTCACTGTTTGAGTGTTTTAATTATAGCTGTTGTAAATATGGCTTATTTTCATTCAGTAAACGGTTATAAAAACCAAGACATTTTTAATTGATGGATCATTTCTGCTCTAATTTGATAAAATAAATATTTATCATTTAGAAAAGGAAGTCTGAGCACACAGTAATAGTTATATTTCATACACAGTTGCAGGCGTGCACATCACTGACCCTCTGTTTATCTTAGCACAAAAAGACCCCCAGTCTTCACTCAGTATCGCGAGAGGATGGCGAATGCCCCCTTCTTGAACGTGAAGACACCGAGGTGTGTGTGTGTGTGTGTGTGTGTGTGTGTGTGTGTGTGTGTGTGTTTGTGACGCTACGTGGGGGTGTCCTCCTGATGTCATTAGGCAGAAGGGGAGGTTGAGCTAACAGTGGGAATACGGGTGGAAAGCATAACAATAACGTTTAGGCTGGGACTCATAGCGTCGCTTTTGGATTGAAATACGCAGCGTTTTAAACCCCGAGCTTCACTTCACTCCGTCCCGGAGCAGGAGAAGAGGAGGCGGGGAGAGGCTGGCAGGCTAAAAGTACCAGATGCTATTCCAGCGGAGAAGGAGAAGGGGCTCGCAGCAGCAAGAAAGGGTGATGGGTTCTCGTTTTCCTGACGGGTAACAACAAACCTGAGCCAAAAAACAAACAAACAAACAAAAGAAGAAAGAAAAAGAAAACGCGGATATTGGAAAGTGAATGGACCTTGCTTCGGTTCTCCGGCACCTCAGTTTGTGAGACAGTGCTCCTGAAATGCTAGCGCAGTCGCGGTCTCGGCCGTCGAGCAGCCTCTGGGCCGCAGCTCGGCACACCGAGCCCGAATCTGGGAAATAGCTAGCTAGCTGCCTGCTAGCCGCAGCTGTACCCGATGCTGCTGCTGCAGCGGCTGCAGCTGTTAAAAGGGATCCAAAAGACAACTCAAGCTGTTTGGGGCCTTGGTGCTGATTAAATTATTGTTTTGCATTAGCGGACTACGACAGGCACTTGAGATGTGATGCTTTTACGCGTCGTATTTGAGCCTTTTGTAGCTGGAGGCTTTCGCTTGGTTGACGCGAAGGAGCTAATGTTGCTGCAAAATGCACAGCAGAACCACAACAGCAGGCTCCTGTTGAAGGGGGCGAGGTTAGACTGATACAGCCACCCTGTGTCGCTCAACACCCCCGGGGTCACATTTGGACATTTTCCCACGTCATACACCGCTTCCTTGGCTGGCGACATGGATAAACTAACGATAATTTCAGGGTGCCTGTTTCTGGCAGCAGATATCTTTGCAATAGCCAGCATTGCAAACCCGGACTGGATCAACACCGGTGAATCAGCAGGTAAACGAAACAGGCCATTTAAATTATTGTTGTGTGCGTGCGCGCTTTGTCTTTACGTTGCAGCAATGTGTGCCATGAGATGATCTTCTCAAGAGAGAAATGTCCCATTGTGTGTGTGTGTGTGTGTGTGCGCGCGTGTGTGTTCATCTGCAGCAGCATCTTTTGTCTGCCACAGCAGCAGCATTGTTTGTAAAGCTGACCGCTAAAGGCAGGAATCAACACCGGTTTCACAACTGATTGATCAACACTTTGAACCTTTCATTTTCAATTAATCTTTCAGTCTATACAGTGTCGATCATGATTCCTAGGGTTGCTCCTGTATACATCAATAACTGCCTTATTGACAAGTAAGATGATGTTTACATAGTGACTTAAATTTATCCCTTGGAAGACAATTCAGTAATTTTTATAATGAATATTTCCTTTATTACACAGAGGAGCGATACACAGCAAAAATGGTGTATACACCATTTAGTTCTTAAATATTATCAACCCATAATTTCACCATCTTTGCATTCCTGTTCTCAAGCATAAAAAACTAATCAAAGCACAAAGATAATCACTCTACTGTTGCATGAAATTAACAAAAACACAGCCTCATATTTGAGAAGTTGGAATCAGAGATTAAAGAAATGAATGAAATACTTGAGTCAGTTTTAAAGTAATTCATCAAGTAACAAAAGACAAATATTTGCTTGGTCCACCTTTTAAAATGAGTGAGTGATGTCTTTGTTGATTTCACACAATTATAAACGGAATATTTTTTGTAAAGTAAGTAATCAGAGGATGCTCTTGCTCAAATCACTCAGCATTTTCAGACATTTGAAAACGAGCACTAAATACAGCCTTTTAATCGATTCAGGGTCTCGCTGCAGCACTAAAAGTAATCTTGTGTTAATGTGGTTGACTTGACATTTGAAACGACCTCCATGTGATCAATTTAAGAGCCAGCATGTAAGAAACAGGTGTTTATTTGTGGCGTCCGGGCTGATTTCGTGTGGAAGCGCGTGCTGTTCAGGCTATTGACAGACAGCCGCCACTCTTTGTTCCCTCTGCAGGATGACAGCTTAGTATCTGGGTCAGGTAGGGTTCATCATCCACCAGTACACATGCAGACTGCATTTGCTCAGTGGAGTAACTAATCTGCTAAAAAAAAAAAAAAAAAAAAGTCGTAATAGGATGCACATGAAATGAGGACATTGTCTGCTGTGACTTCATTTTGATTGTGCTGCTTAATTGGCCTCCAGTGCAATTTAGTTCCGGACACTTTGTCTCAGTTCATCTAAACTTAGCACAAACCACAAGAAAGAAGCGTACGTGGTGACTGCATGCCGAGATCTTCAGTTCTGTACCTGCATGTACTCAAAGTTGAGCAATTGCTATATTTGAACCGCAGAATTGTGATGAGCGTGGGAGTTGTTAATAGGGTGGATGTTTTACAGTGATCAGCTTCCACGTTGCTGTCACTCTTTTCACTTCCCGTCACAGGTATCACATTTCTCTTTGATGATCGAGATATGGATGGTTTTATGTGGCATGTGGGTGATAAACTGCTCATGTTTAGCTCCTTCACACCTCGTCACTTTGATAATATATGAAGCATTTGAAATGGATAATAGAACATTGACGTAGGTTTATAATGAGTGTTAGTCAACATTATGTAATGTATTTTCAGTAGTTTCGCACAGATTTGAATTCTATTTGTGACGGTAGCAGGGTTTTGTGAGTGTATTTGTGCTCCAGTGGAGGAGGGACAGGCACACAAACAGTTCTGCTTATTAGGGCAGCTTGATTATTGCAAAAATCATTATCCCAATTATTTTGGCCAATGTTGGGATTGCAATTATTTAACATGATTACCTATAGGCATTGGAAAAACTGTGGACTTATTATAATTTTGACTTTTAATTGCAACGATTTCCATCCATTTATCCTAATCAGGGTTTCGAGAGCGCTTGAGCCTGTCCCAGCTGTCATAGGGCGAGAGGCTGGATACACACCCTGTTGCAGGGCATTCATGCTTACATTTTCAGAATCCCCAATTAACCTAACTCCATGCATGTCTTTGGGAGGAAGCTAGAGTAGCTGAAGAGAACCCACCACACTGAATTTGAACCCAGGACCTTTTTGCTGTGAGGCAGCAGTGCTAACCACCACACCACTGTGCTGCCTGCAATTTCCTTAGTCTTTAATGTAAACTGAACTAAACATGCCTCAGCCTGGGACAAATTCTAGGGAGGGGGAGAAGAATAAAGGAAAAATATCTACTGAAAGGCAAAATGAGAAAATGATTGCAAAACAGAAGGCCAGCACAGCCAAAGCTAAAAATTGTCATTAGAATTAAATTTGATTAAATGCACAGTCAGTATGTTGTAACCACAAACCTTTGTGAAACCCTACACCGTAATCTGTTGTGCACCTCCCAAGAAATTTAACTTTATGTCGCGTCAGCACGGTCCACGCAGGTTTAAATGCTGGCAATGGGTGTCAGCCGCTTGCATAGGCTATGTTGTGGGTTCTACATGGGTTCAGCTCAGAGGCCTGTGTTTAACTTTACTTTCAATAATGTGCTCCTCTGCAGATATTTTAATTGCCAAGTTTGTCTTTCAGGCTATCAAATACAGGACACTCTTGAGCTTTTAGCTATAGTTTGTGTTTGACCAGGTCTTTCCTTAGATGTGTTGTGTTGCCATGACCAGCTTTGCATTTTGCATAGCCACTGACAGGCCTTGGTCTGGGTAGGAAACACAGGTTTTAAATATATCTTTTAACACCCAAAGGATACTAATAACCAGTATTCTTTCAGTTTTACTTATATACACAAAAGTAGTTTAAGGCACTTTATATTGTGAGGGGGGGGGGGGTCTCCAGCAATTAGGTGATCCCCTGTGAGCAGGCACTTGGCAACAGTGGGGAGGAACAGGAAGAGACCTCCAGCAGAACCAGGCTCAATGAGGTGCAGCCATCTACTGTGATCTATTGGGGGTGAGGGGGTATATGAGAGAGGATTTACCAATAGAACCAATATACGTTTGCAGCAATCATGTAAATCCTGATGTTCTGATTTAGAACAACAGTTATTTCTTACCATAATGGTGTTATAGTTAACTGTATTTTACTGTATCAAAGTGCATTATTTCAACTCTTTCAGTATACCAACTATGAAAATACACTTTCAGTGTATCTGGAAAAACTGAGCATGCTTGTTACCATAGAAACAAATCTTTAGCCCAGTGGTTCTCAAACGTCTTCTGCAGGCCGTCCCCCTTTTCAAGATAAAAATATGTTCAAACCACCCTTTCCCTGCATCACAACGCGCTAATATAAACACAGTCACATCCTCTTCTTGCAAATTGTAGATTTTTTTTAAAAAACATTTGCACATATAAAACTTCAGTGTATGACAATACTGAGAGAAAGTTGCATTATACAGTGGTGTCCTATCTAGTTTGGCTTCTCTCACTCACACACACACACACACACACACACACACACACACACACACACACACACACACACACGCAAACTAGGGATCATTATTTTTAACTTCACACAGCCATAACCTTTCATTTATTATGTATGCATAAAAAACATGTTAAGTAATTCCAGAGTTTATGCATTTATTGTGAACTGTTCCCATTAATTGGCCTACCTCATCCCATAGTCTGTGGTATTATTTGAAGGTATTAAGGAGCGAGAGTCCCTGATGACTCCTCACATTCCAGCCGGCTGATCTCTGGTCCTTGGCTTTGTTGTTGTCTTATCAGTGTTTGCCTTATAGGACCTCAGCTCACCATCTTTGCACATGGGTGTATTTGTACTTGGAGCACTGAGAAACAGACGCGTTGACCTTTCTCAAGACATATGGAGGTTTCACCGCCTCCTGTCTTGTGAACTCATGATGAATAAGCTAGTTAAGATTTGTGCAGAAAATCATTTGGCACTGACTGCCTGTTCTTTCTATTGCCTGCACTAATTGCAGTTGGATTTGGTTCATATAAAGACAAATCCCTGCAAAAACGCCCAGTAGGAGAGTGACCACTGTTCTCCCTCAGCACCGCAGACAGAGAGTGGATCCATGACTTTGTCCTCACTTCAGTGTGATATTCTCAGGCCGTAACCACTGAGGCTAATTTCCTGCAACGAGCGTCGAGACAAAGCCATTGTTATAGCAGTGTCAGACACAAACTGTGACTCTCGACAGCTCCGCCAACGACTGCCCCCCTGCAGATACTCGTCACCACAGTGGATGTCATTCTCTTGAGCCTGAGTAACCTCTGAAAGAGTGTATGCGCTCTCACTTAAAAAATGCAAAATACCTCTGTGGTTCAGGACGCTGTACCCGAAGGCCGTTGATGGCATGCACACCGTCGTTTTTAACTTTAATTTCAGAATCAAATCTTAAAGGCAACCTCTTCACAAAATCAATTTTGTACAAGTGCTCTTGTTATTTGAGCGCACAACACTTACCGTTCCAACAAAGCTCTATCACAAGATTACTTTGAAAGTGTTTTATTGCGTGCAGTGAGCTACTGAATGAGCTGAAATAAGATTCCTGTTTATGTGCTCACAAGGTGATAGTAATAACTTATCTCTTCAAGTAGGTTCCTGAGACATGCATTTCACATTTTTATCATCTTGATTTTATCATCTTCTCATCACTTATTGTAAATAATCTCCCCACTACAGGAATTTTCCATTTAAGCACAAGATGTTTATATTACCTCTAAGTGCCTGCTATTGAGTATCACTTATGCAATAATAAACAGACCAGTTTATTTTCTACTGCATCAGCTCTAATATGCTTGTCTGGGTTTTGATTGTGCTCTAAAACCTGAATTGACCGTGTTTACAGTAGTTTATTATGGTTTTAACTGGACTGATTTCAGCAAGTTGCACAAACATCATGAAAAAAATACATTGTAAAACCACAAACAATTATATAACACTGAAAGGCTAAAGCAACATTTGGCAAAAATTACAGTACAGTTCGTCAAGAGCTGCTCCTGTAGCTCTGATAATACCTAAAATAGATGAAATAGGACACTATTAAATAGTTTTATTTTAGGTATCCTTTTTCAAAGCGCAAGGGCACACAGTGTCATTGATACAGAGCAACTGAAACCAGTCCCTCCCGTGATTATTCGGTTACAGGCTGCACTGCCAGAAGACTTGACCTGCACCTTACCTGAAAATGGAAGGACATAAACACAATTGCAGAGGTGGAAGATGTGACAATGTTGACCGCATTCAGGCACAAAAGACGTAGTTTTGGGGCATGTAACCGTAAGCGATGCACTTTTGCAAACAAGGATTTACATGGCTACTTGTTTTTTATAATTTAATGGTCTGCTTCCTCGACAATTCGATAAATACTTAATAATAATTAAAAATTAATCATGTCGATTTGTGCTGAAAAGCAACGGAAAACTATAGATCGCATGAACTAGATCAAAACTGTGAGGATGTGCGCCCTGATCAATTCGTCGCCTTGAACTACGTTCACACAGGAAGTGGTTCATGGTAATATGGTGACCACAGACCAGAGAAAGTCAGTGAAATGACACTGACTTTCTCTGGTCTTCAAGGGGAACTTCAAGTGACTACAGGCAAACAAATATGCTGGTGACAAGAAGTGAGCGATTGGAGTGACTACCAATGACAGGGCAGGATACCAGTGATTGGCACCTGGTACTGACTGTTAGCTGCGTCCACAAAGTCGCTTTTCTTTCTTCCCACCTGTCTACTTATTTAAAAGCAGAATGAGGAGGAATCTTTATTTGATCGGTTCTTTTAGGCCTCAGTTTTTTAGAGACCGGTCCGCACCCCTCCCCCCGTACAATTAATGGTAAATTGTGCCTTTTGAAATGTGTTGGTTGCAGCAGTAAGACACAACCTTTACTTTGAAGGCAACTGTTTTGTTTCCAATGTGCGTCACACTTTTCAATTTGGCCACAGCTTGGAGACAAGTCGGCATCCATGCAAACTATGGGCGGCAGCAGCCAAAGCAGTCACAAGTAGGTTTTTGGTTAAACACTGCATAGCCTTTTGCAGCCAGTTTCAACTAGCAGCCAGGAACTGTTTGCCAACTAGTGTGGGAATACACTTTTTCCCTAAGAACTGGTTGCCAGGGAGTTGCTGATCGGTCTCTGAGCCTATGTGATTGGGGTCTTAGGTCCTTCGGCTAGCTGGTTTCATCTGCTTTAAACCCACAATGGTTTGTGTGTAACGTGGGTTTCTGCACAAACACACTAGCAATCACTTTTGGGGGGCTGACGGCGTCCTTTTTGTAAAATTGAGTCGTTAGCTGTTCTTTTTCGTTTTGAACTCGATCTGGATGGTAATGTTTGTCCTGTTAGAATACACAAGATTTTGACTATTGGTTGACATCCTACCGGTACGCATTTAAGCTTAAAGCAATTGAGAATCTCTCTCGAATACAAATATTCATTTTGTCCCTGTGAGTGAGAAGCTGACTGCAGAAATGCATAAGGTCTTCACATAAGTCACCCTGCTTTGTCACACTGGTGTTTTTTAAGTTTTTGTGCAATTTCTCCTTTTTTTTTTTTTTTTTGCAGCTATAAGCATCAGTTTAAATTTTGAGAAGTGCTGTTCTGTTTGTTTACGCTTTGGGTCATATGTTTTCATACATGTTGGTGTTCATATCTCTCTTGCCATTTGTTTTCCTTGTTTTGCATGTGCGTTTGGGCCATACACAGCTGTGCTCCACTGCCCCTACATGTAAGCGGGCACTGGAAAAGCCTGCGGCAGCAGCAGAAGAAGCAGCTGTTGGCTGCATTGGCTTGCCTATTTGACGCCCACCACAGTTCAGAGGCCTGTTTGACTCATCCCTCCATAGCTTACAAACATCAGCTCTCCCTGTGCTCTACTAATGACAGCATCATCACGCTGAAGATGAGCAGACACGGCGCTCATTTCCTCTCATTTGGACCGAGACATGGTGAGAGGAGTGTTTTGATCATAGTGAGCACAGAGCTGAGTGCGGGGTAACGGGGTGTGAGGGGAGCGTAAATGTGAGCAGGGCATCAAATTGAGAATTGGCCCATTATTTTCTGTGAAACCATGTGTTTGTGTTTTAGTTGCTCCTGTTTCTAGCAGGGCAAAGTGTGCTCACATTACTGCTTGTTTGCTCCGTCTTGTATTCACTTTTAATTGAAGCATGTAGTGTGAATCATGATTTCAAGCCTATGTTTCCTGCCTGGGTGTGATCATCTTGTGGTTCCGGTGGGCTCTGATTTGAGAGCCCACAGGGCTTTCTTGCGGTGATGTGCTTAGTCAGCGGGTAGAAACACACATGCACGCGCTATGTGGCATCAACCAAAACTACAGCTGCTGAGGCTTCATTCTTTTGACTGTGATGTCTCTGCTCAGCGTTATTTATTACCCCCAGCAGAACTGTGACTTTTTGGCTAAAACCTCACTCTGACCTGTCCTCATCTTGCAGTGTTTCCCACACTAGGGATGGGAATTGATAAGAATTTAGCGATTCCATTATCGATATCACTTATCGATTCGATTCACTTATCGATTCTCATTGGGTTAGTGAATAAAATATACCACAAATGGTTGGTTTGCATTAACTCTTTTTAATGTAAAGTAAAACAAATTTTTAACTGGTAGTCCTCATCAACTAAATGTTGCAGGAGATGGAGATTGTCCATACAGTATAGTGAGAGCAGTAGTGAAAGCAGTGGAGATGGTCAGTTACACAACAGGCCTGCAACTATCGATTATTCCATTGATTAATCGAGTGATCCGATTAGAAATACTTTTTTCGTATTATTCTGCATTTTTTAACTTCCACACTGCAGATTTTTGCTGTGTGAAACAAACAGCGGTGGATGGAGCAGCTAAAATGTTCTCTTTTCTTCACTTACTGATCAGGTGGTTGATGATGAAAAAGCGCTGCTGTTTTGGACACTAGAAAATTGTTTCCTTTTGCTCTATCCGAGTTCGTAAAACAGCTGCTGCTGTTGTTGAAACACTGTGAACATAATTTTGTAAGGCTCTTTATCTTGACGCTTCTGTCTTGATGCTGTTGGATATATTCTTAACCAAATAATGCGCGTGTGTGATGTAATCACGCAAATGCGTCCTCACGTCAGTGGAATCAATAAGCGGAATTGTTAAGCAAGCAGACTAACGATTCCAAGGAATTGAATTAGTTCTTGATTCCCATCCGCATCCCACACAGACTTTTCTGAGGTAGACCCCCAGGTATGTTAATGCTTACCAAAGTACATTTGAGGCCACTGCCTAGTATAGTGTATATTGTATATTGGCTAATGAAATTTGAGCTGATGTGTCACATTGCCTCTAACATCAAACAAAGAAAAACACAGTGGCCTCCTGTGTACGTTTCAGTTGGGTGGCTGTGACTTTGCACTTTCTAGCTACAGGCTGTTGTATCACAACTAGTTAAATACTGGGCTGCAGAACCTCTTGACAAGCACAAAAGGAACTAGTTGATCAACCACAAGACATATTGAGATGCATGTACTTAGGATGCTTGTGTGCACGCAGTCAGCTTCACAGTTTAGGGCACGTAGACCCATGCAATGCTTGAGTATGTAGAAAGCATGAACTGGACTTCCCCCTATGGTTGTCTAGTATATTAAGCCTTTGATCCAACTGCAGGTTAGCTTTTTATTGAACAAAGATGGGAAAGTGTGCTGGCTCTGAAAGCAACAAAAATCATCCCTGCACTTTGAAAGCAGACCTGTTATACTTATTTCCAGCTCTTAGACTCTATTAGAAAAACTTTGCATTACTCACAATTTACTGTGATCCATATTTTTCTTGGTGCAGCTCATCATTATTCACTTCAAATTTGCAGTGGGTTCTTGTTGGTTAGTTTAGACAAAATTTGAGGTAGAACATCTTATGGTAGTTAAAAAATAAAGCTGTGCACCACATTGTTGTTGCATGAGTAGTGTTAAAGTTTTAACTGGAACAGTTTGTGTGCCTGCTTGTTGTGAATTGTTTACCTGTTTCCGTGTACCATAGCGTGCCTGCCTGCTGTAGGGCAGGAATTCCACAGAAAGCTTGTGAAACAGCAGGAGGCCAGAGGATCCAGGGGAAATGGTAGTAAACTGGTGCCATTAAGTTGTGCTATCAAACGTTGGCCTAATGCTGTGCTGTTCCCAGCACCAGTCCTCGCTCACCTTCTATTCTTTAATTTGTTCAAGGTTACTCTACAATATCGCGCTGACTTTAGGAATAGACTGTTGAGTAAGCTGTGAGCCGTTCAGGTGCCAGTTTTGTCATAAGCCATGACCTCTGCTTTTTCTTTTGGCTGTTATTACATAAGTGTTCTGCACAGTGAGAACTAAATTGCCAAAGCAATAAGGCAGACTACAGGGTAAAACTGAAGGCAGAAAGCATCCTTTTTGCTTTGCTGGAGTAAAACACATGCTCCATCGATGGTATTTCTGTGTGGATGGTGTTCAAAAAGAAAAGTTTTTATACCAGCAGATGTAGAGCTGTGAGTTTTGTAATGTAACTTTTAAAGACTCCAAAGGCGTTTCTTTTGAGCCGCTGGCATTGTTTGTATGGGTTGGGCTGTGTTTGGTTGTTGCCGTTAAAAACTATGCTTTCACTGGGTGTTAGAAAGGGGACAGGATTTCCTCTGGACAGCCTGCAGAACGTGCTACGCCCCCAGGGTCAACAAGAGCACTTCTCTCACACAGGCTGTTTGGATTCAAGCACTTGAGCATCATATATTTAATTTGTGTTAAGGTTATAAAATGTCTAGATTTGGATGCCAGACGGACAAAGTACCACACTTGACTTTCTAAAATTCCTGCTTGCATACTTGTCTCACGCTCGCGCCCGCCCACCTACCGAGCCACTGTTTGACTTTTATGATGTTGCCCACACAGCCTTGCCTTTTCACTGAATGGGGTTATTTTGTGGCCAGTGTTTACCACTGCTTTATTTTTCTTTTCTCAGATTATGTCCTAAAAGAGCAGAGAAAATTGTTGTAGTATTATTCTGAGCATACCTTTCACCACCAGAGCCTCAGTTAACAATTTCTTTTAGCAGTTTTACATAGACAAAGGGGAATTACATTTCTCTTGAGATTTGGCCTATAGTGGTGCTCTGAAGTTCATGATCACTAATTGGAGGAGGTTGCACAAATACTTGAATAGAAATCTGTGGAAGAACTGTTAATTTGCAGACAACGGCTGAACTGGGAAACTAGTCATTCAGTTTGTTGCAGTTGCGCGTGCATACTGAAGCATGTATACTTATTGTAGTAAAGATGAAGCTAACGGTACTTATTATTTTCCTGGCTTACTGTAGCCATAACATGAATGAGCATTGCATTGATTCAGTGCTCTTGTGAGATGAGCTAGAGCCAGGGCTCGGGAGGTAGCGTGTCGTCTCCTAATCGGAAGGTTGGCTGATCCCTGCCTCCTCCAGTCCACACGTCAGTCTTCTTTGGCAAGATGCTCAATGTCAAATTGCCCTTGATGCATCCGTTGAAGTGTGAGTGTGTGCATGATTTATAGAAATCACTTAAAGGCACAGAATAAAGCACTGTGTCGCTCATTTATTATCAAGCAATAAGGCAAACGACAGAATTATTTTGTTCCTGTTGTAAAAAGTTAAATTTCAGTGCCTGCTGTTCTTGCAGGGTGTGGTGGTGGGGTGCTTATTTTCATCAAAAGGGTGATCTTTTCCAAATCCCACCTCTGCCTAAAACCCTCCCAGAGCTGTTTGGGTGACTTAAATGTAAAGAAGTCTCAGTGTTGTCTGTTATTTGTAAACACGTTGGTAGTCAAACAGCGCTTACAGGGAAGAACAAATATTTTGCTTTAAGTACTTTTTCCTGGCTCATAATTGGTCTTTGGGGGTTGACTAAACATAAAAGCACGATTGGTTCTCATATAGCTGAGGCAATAACTCTGGGCTACCTTATTTAGTAGAATTCCTGTTATTTCTGGCCATTTAATAAACAAATATGTGTTTATGCTTGAATAAATGAAACCTCTCTGATTTTTCCCTTTGAGCAAGGCCGAAACCTCTCTGTGAGGTGCCAGGTGTGTGTTGTTGTTTTTTTTGGTTTTTTTGTATGCAGGCAAAACCATGCTTGCTTGTTTTTTGATGAGTGGTCAGCTGTCTAAACACGTCCCTGTCCTGTTACTTACACATGGAATGTTGTGAAGCAAGAAATTGCATGACAGCTCATCACATTATTGCCAGTGTGCACTGTACTCTGATGAAACCCCACCCCGATTCCACCACTAATTTTTCATATGGGCACTACTTAGCCCTGCCGTCTGTAGTTTGCTCTGGACCTGTGATCAGCAAAGACCTGAGCAGTGTGACGCTGTTCTGCTTACTCAGGTAGAAAATCCCCTTGAGGATGTGCTTTAATTGAATGGTGTCTCCAAAGTGGCTATACCGCTGGAGCATGATCCCGCTCTGAGTACTGGCCTTCACACTCTGGCAGAGGTTTGCTAATGACTCAGCCTGAGGAGCAAATCCATTTGTCTCCCATGCCTGATCAAAGATGGATAGGTACTGTGGAACATTAGGCAATGTCATGTTTCTGATAGCAGATGTGCACTGCTCAAAGTCTCTACGGTCTAAAAATATGCAGCGGATGAAAGATGGGGAGGGCATACTTAAAGAATGGGTGGTTTTGACCTGGTATGGGCATTTCAGAAGCAAAAAACAAAACCTTATACACAGGGGGCCGCCACAGTGGGTAGCGCCATATGTTTGATTTTGTGGTCTTTTTACACCGGATGCCCTTCCTGACACAACCGCAAAGGGAGTTTTTCTCCTCTCAGGAGAGAACTGAGGCGCTTTCGCTTGTTAGGTGAATGTGTGATATTGAGTCTTTTAAAGCAGCTGAAAATTTGTCTTGATATTATTGCAGTTTCTTGCAGTGTGCCTGCGATTAGCATCAAACCCGTGTGGGATACATTCATTAATTGGCCGGATTGATTTCGTCTTCACCCTCTCTGCTTGAGTGTGAAAATGCAAAAAAGAAATTTTAGCCACTGAGATAATTGGTCTCACCAGTGTGAAGAAAGTAACTCCTTGATTCATTTCCGTGGCTGACTCAGTCACATTTTAAGGATCTTTTTTTTTCCTTCCCTTTTTCCTTCACCTGTTCTTTCACTGCGTCATCAGTTAACCTGCGTCACAAATTTTCTCAGCAGTCCTAGTCACTGATGGGGGCACTTACTGTACTTGTCACTGCGTTACTGTTTACTGTCTTTACTGCCCTTTTTTCCTCAGCTTTTGAACTTGGAGTTTAGGTCCTTCTTCTTCTTATTGGGGCTTCTAGCAGCACTGCGATGGTGTCTGTAAGCTCAGGGTTTCAGATCAGGTCTATGTCCATGAATTAAAAGTATGCTGTGTTATTGCTGTATGTGAATGACAGCAGCTGTGATTTGTTGCTTTCCTGTTGGTTTATTTACACATTACATCCTCTTCATGCTGAAAGTGGGAAATGAACTCTCTGGTGTCTCTCTGTCTCCCTCCTCACTCAGCAGCCCTGCTGTGCGGGTGATTAGATTGAGATTTGTTAAAAAGCAGAGAGTCCTGATACAGATCAGCTAATAACCCCAAATAGTTCGTTTTTTGGTGCGCTGTATGAACAGTGAATTAAAACCAGATGAATTTAAATGGCTGTCTGATCAACCTCCGTCGTCTCTCTGCAGGTGCCCTCACAGTCGGTTTAGTCCGGCAATGTCAGACCATCCATGGACGAGACCGGACTTGCATCCCGCCAAGGCTGCCCCCAGAGTGGGTCACCACTCTTTTCTTCATCATCATGGGCATCATCTCCCTCACAGTCACCTGCGGACTGCTGGTGGCATCACACTGGCGTCGAGAAGCCACCAAATACGCCCGCTGGATTGCCTTCACTGGTAGTAAGTAACCAGGAACACAGATTCATTTTTTTCCCCCACTCGGTACATTTTCCCTGTATCTGACAAGACATAACCTCTAGAAATTCACCTTCCCCACGTTAGTATATTCATGCACACGGTCTATGCAAGGCAGGGAGTAATAAAATGGGAAGAGGTCAGGTTGAATGGATGTGGAAAAATTGGTTATAGCCCAGTTTTGCACTTCCTCATTTACATGTGCGATAATGTGTGTGACAGTAAAAACACCCGAAGGTATGTGCAGTTTATCATTGAGTTTGTTTTTGTGAGAGTGATATGAGGACCTGTGTGTTTGTGTGTGTGTGTGTGTGTGTGTGCGCGCGTGTTGTTGCATTTGCACATTTATGAGATTTTTTTTTTTTTTTTTTTTGCAGTCTTGACTATTCCTCGTTCTCCCTGAAGCTGATTTGAGTAATGCAGTTTGTCTGGTACCTGAGTGGGTGGCTTATGTGCCATAGCATTTCACTTGTGGTGGTTTTTGGGGTTTTTTTTTTCTCCCTCTTTGCCTTGAAAATTGCAGCTTTTTTTTTTTTTTTTTTGGTCTCCCCTAGACATGATTTTTGTAAAGGTACGCTTCCACTGCTCAATAACTTCCATCTCATGTGCTAACTGTGGCTGGGCAGGTTTCGTAAGGCCGTGTAGGAGGCTGGTGTTTGATTGGTCAGACAAAGACAAACCTGAGCACACTCAAATAGATGCAGCTGTCGTATGTGACGTCACAATGCCCTGTAATAATTGTTAAATTGTAAAAAGCTGTTGCCCACCACGCGCACGCGAGTTTCTCTCGCCTGCCCGGCCGAATAGATTCCTTTTTTTTTTTTCCCTCGTCCCCGATCACATGATGAATCACCACTTTTCAGAATCTCGATCCCCTCCCTCCACCAACTGACTGTCCGCTAATCACAAAACCGTGTTACGTGCTAAATTGAAAGCAGTCGAGTCATTGTTTAACGTTTGAACTAAAAGGAAAGTAAGAGGGTTGCCATGGCAACTGTGAGGAGTTGTTACCCCCTCCCCCCCGCCCTTGTGAAGCTTCTGCTGGCCATATTAGACAAGAGGTGTATTTTTAGTTCAGCTTTTAAAGCATGAAAACGATTATCAGTGAGGAAATAAATGAGGAAAAAAGGTTGGAGGAGGAAAAGACTTGTGCTCTATTTGAGAGATGAAGATATGCCCGTGGCAACAGAGGGAGAAGTGATAGAAAAACATCACTTTCTCTATTTTAAGACCCCATTAGTTGGCACTTTAGAGACTGATGGTCTACCTGGGATGCTCTTGTAACTCTTGAGTGGGTAAGGGGGATGAAAAGGGGAGGGAAAAAAAGTACCTGATGTTGCTGAATTTTAGCTGTGATGTCAAACACTTCTCATGTGGTTGAGAGGGGTGGGGGAAAGGTTAGGTGAGAGAACGGGTGGTGTGATGGTAAAGACGGCGCGCTGAGTGAATAATCATGTTTTTTAGAGATAAAGCGAGAGATTGGTGTCCAATGGAAAGAGAGGAATAAAGTGAAGCTGGTAGCAAGAAGGTAGGGGTGGTTCATTCAGGGCAAAACAGGTGATGAAGGCTGAGAGGAGGTGGGCAGTGTGTAGTGTTACTGGCTCCAGGCCATCAGGACTTGAATGGCCAGCTTTGTATAACTGGCACAGGCTCGCCTCTGTGTCTCTTGTGTGCACACCAGCAGCGTTTTCCCCCAAAGTATGAAGGTCATCTGTGGGGGTGGAGTGGATGTAGAGTTATAGAAAATGTCATTGTGGAGATATTTTAAGAGTAACTGTAAGCCGTTTGGTAATTTAATGAAGTTGGAAAACAAAACAGCTTCTCCTTACTGTCTAGGTATTGTTTTACAGCTCCAACCACTTTGAGCAGAATCTTCTAAATTTAACTCTAAACTGGTTTTCATGCACACTACCTTTATTAAACTGCCTATTGCTTGATCCCCTTTTTATTGTGTTTTTTTTTGCAAGAGAAGACACCTAGTGGGGG
>JAVDPK010002783.1:156763-175017 GCA_034780415.1 Cichlasoma orientale | reverse complement strand
CACACACACACACACACACACACACACACACACACACACACACACACACACACACACACACACACACGCAAAAATGCATTTACACTTGCAGGGTTTCCCCTGGCCTGCAGTGGGCCTTCAGTGACTTTGAATGCTTAACATTAAAATTAAACCCTCAGTTAATGAAACGATTCGGTAAAATAGACAAAACCTTTTTGAGAGGAGCCAAAAAATTCCTCTGACGGTAAAGCCCTGCACCACACTGTGTGCAGTGTGCAAACAAACACATTTAGGTTGCAGATAATTATTTTATCAGTGTCCTGATTATTTAGCACCACTATTTATTTGCTCACCAGTGTTTTTACAAATATAAATTGCATAAAATACAATAATTACAAACATCTTCTCAGAATGCTCTTTAGCAAATATAAATAGGATCTAAATAGGAATATGATGCACCACAGGGTCTGGTAATTAGAAAGAATCTAAATAATGGTCTGTTAGTGTTCGCCGCTCTGGCGGCTTCTCCAGCGAGCAGTGATTTCGCCACAGCTCCGAGGTCTGAGGGTGCGAGCACGATAGGAACTTCTGGTTTAAACATGGCACCAAATTCTGTATTCCTTGATCCTCAATTTTCAGCCTCAAACCCAGTGTACTCAACTCTAAATGTGTCCATAAATGATAAAACCCCATTTTCACCTTCGCAGAGCCATTAACTAAATGGATGAAAATTGTCACGCTACCAGTTTATAAACCTAGGATTAGAAATTTTGTGTCCTGAAGAGGCAGAAATTACTCCTTTTCCACCAGCGCATGTGCCAGTGCCCGATTTAGAACGGCCTCCACCAGTAAAAGATTTGCCAAAAGAGCTAGCACCAGGCTGGCATCACAACTTTGGGTGGGCCTACTGGGCATGGGCAGGGCTACCACAAAAAATTCACCAATGATTGGCAAATGCCGCCCACAGATTCTGTCCACTGTGATTTTTCTTTTCATGGAAACTACCCCATCAAACCTGTCAAAATGTGGGCCAGTTCTTTAAAGGCACCGAGGCAGCGCTGGCCCTGCACCAGCCGGGTGCACCAACCGTGCTGGTGGAAAAGAGGTGTCACTGCTGAACCTGGAACAAGCGACTGATTAGTTTTGTAATTTATTATCAAAATAGCTGCTGATTAATTCTCCTTCAGTCAGCTCATCGTTGCAGCTCTTTCACACAGCGTACTGCAGATGTCAGGAGAGTGGAAGCTACTGACCCCAAGACCTCTCCTGGCAAGTGTGTGTGTGTGTGTGTGTGTGTGTGTGTGTGTTGAACCAATCGCAGTCGTTCACTCGCCAAGTCTTAGATTTTGTTTTGTATTTCCGTTTCCTGCTCAACTTTTCTTGCACTCGGTCTGATGATGTATACTGCTCTTCTATACACTCTGCAGTGCCCTGTCTTGGTTGGTTCAGTATCGTGCCATGACCTACTTCTTTTTTTTTTTTTGGTTTGTGTTTGTTTTTGTTTTAAAATAATGTACAGACACAAAAGGCAGAATTTCTGTATTAGGAAGCACTGTGCATTCAACAGTATAGGTAACAGACATAGAAGCACCACAAATGTATAAAAAAAAGAGAACTTCTTACCTCATTGTTTTTTGTTTCTGCTATTATTTTCTAATGGTGGCAACATGTGTGCCCTCTAATTTGTCTCTTGCCTTGATCGGATGTCTACACATAAAGCCTATGATCATAGGAAATTATTTATCACTGAATAAAAAGAAAAGTGGGTGTGTGTGACTCTGACACGGTCTTTGTGTTGTGCTTATTTAAAATGAGTAAATTTAATCAGGAAGAGGATGATGGGCGAAGCAGAGCTTAGGCTCATCGTGTTTTTGTAGGATGTGGTCCAAATGTACTTCTCCTCTTCCTACTTCATTAAATCTAAAAAGAGCTTGTTCTCAGACACAAACCTGCTGTGATTGGAGAGCAGCTACCCAGGATGCATCAGTGAAGTGGTGTCTGAGTGCATTCATTAAATACTCGATGGTTTCTCGGTCTCACACGGAGCCAGAGCTCCAGCACTGCAGTATCATAAAACAAAAGGCGCGCCTTTGGTTCGGACTTGTGAAGATCGTGTCTCACTTTGCCTGCTCACCTCTCAGTGACCTGGAAATCTATTTTTAAAATTGTTATCTGGCCTTAGTCATTTTTAGGCCTTCTAATGTGTACACTCGCGCCCAGATCAAAGCAGCTGGATACATTTGTGACTTTGCCGGCTCAGACTGTCACATGTTGACCTTTGTAGACTCTGTTGATTTATTTAAGAAAAATATATGATGCATCATAACATCGCTCAAAAACAGCTTCCTGTATTGTTTGATTGCAACATGACCTTCAAAAGATCATCTCTTCAAATAAAAACAATATACTCCCCAGACACTTTGTTAGGTACACCTGTCAGCTGCCTGCTAACACAAATATCTAATCAACCAATCACATGGCAGCAACAGAGTGCACTTAAGCATGTGGACATGGTTAAGGCGACCTCCTGAAATTCAAACCGAGGATCAAAATGTGGAAGAAAGGTGATTTTTAAACAGCTTGGTTGTTGGAGCCCTTAAAAACAATGTATGCAGAAGAGCATCTCGGAGCTCACCCCGAACCGGCCTTGGTGGACGGCTGCCCCTTCTTGAGCCTGATTCTGCTGGAGGTTTCTTCCTGCTGTCACCAAATACTTGCTCATCTGATTGTTGGGGTTTTTCTCTGTATTATTGTAGCTTTGAGGCCTCGAGGCGACTGTTATTTTAATTGAATACCTAATACATCAAACCTTGAAGCAGATGGGCTGCAGCAGAAGAGCACACCTGATGCCACTCTTTCAGCTAAGAATAGGAAACCGAGGCTACAATGCCCACAAGCTCACCAAAATTAGACAATAGAAGCTTGGGAAAATGATGCTGGGCTGATGAGTCTTTGTTGTAACAATGCGTCTTGGGAATAAATCTTATACCCTTGGAAAGCCTGTTTATTTCCCCTTAAATGGTGTCATTCAGTGTATTGGATGATTGAAGTATTCGTTTAACAAACAGGGGCCTCAGTAGCATGTGGGAGAACCATACACTATTTTTAACACTCTTTTCATTCATTCACTAATAATCTCAGGATTATTCATGTCTTCTACAAATGATGACAGAGAGCCCGGGTCCATTATAACAGGGCTTTTCATTCATGTTTGTCATCCATTCAGCAGGATGAGTCTCCTTCATTTATTTGTCACTTTCTCCTTGTCGCTGAAGATGAGACACCACTACTCCTCCCAGGACTGCACCCCCATTAGCCCCTCTGTGACCTGCAGCACCGAGTTCAGCTCGAGTGGTGTTTCCATTTAGGATTTCAGAAGGTCACAGTAATTCAGTTTAGTAATGTTGATGTTTAGTAATGATGCATGACTTTATTAGTCTCTCACTTCGCTGTGGAGGAATTTTCATTTATCACCTCTCTTGAGGTCCCTCCTTAAGCGTTTCAGCCCGGGTACTGTGGCTGCAAAATGAGCCCAAATCACCACCGTGCTTGACAGCCGGTATGAGGTGTTTGTGCTAAAATATGCTGTGTTTGGTTTTCACCAAAAGTGCATCATGATCAGAGATCTCCACTTTGACCTCGTCAGTCCAAAGGACATTGTTCCAGAGGTCTTTCTTGTGTTTTGTCCAGATGAAACTTTGCTAACCTAAGCCAAGCTGCCGTGTTCTTTGTAGAGAGAGGAGAGTCTTTCTCCTGGCAATCATTCCAGACAAACCACACTTGTTCAGTCTTTTTCTGACTGTACTCTCATGAACTTTAACATTTAACATGCTAACTGAGGCCTGTAGAGTCTCAAATGTAGCTCTTGGGGTTTTTTTTTTGTAATTTCTCCGAGCACTGCACAGTCTGACCTTTGGGTGAATTTCCTGGGACATTCACTCCTGGGAAGATTGGCAGCTGTTTTCCACTCGTGAATAATCTTTCTCACCGCAGAATGATGGACTTCAAATTGGGAATGGTCTTATAACCCATCCCCGGTTGATGGGCAGCAACAATTGCTTCTGTAAGGTCACAGCTGACGTCTTTCCTCCTCAGAGCCTCAGCATCGAACGCTCTAGACCAGCAAACTGCCAAAACGTCTACTTTCATACGAGTGCTCACACTTGCTGATGATCAGTTAATCAAGTGCATATGATCAGCAGCACTTGGCTGCTGCTAGGAAGCAGTAAGGGTGCACTTAGTTTTTCGCATGCCTGCACGTATAAAGAGGTTGGAAACTGCCTCTCCTACATGTTTCAAAATGCTATTATGGAAAAGGTAACCCATAATATACAAATGACTGAAGACATTTCCTCATTAATCTCTCCTGCTTTTGATACCCCATGTTTTTACCTTCTCTCACTGCATGCATGCATAGATCACCCTGAATGTGCACAGCCAAACTGAGGGGGTGAGAATAAAGCTAGCCAAGAGAAGTCACAGATGAGGCTGCTTGACTCAATTTACTCTGGACCTCCTGATCGGCAGCAGATGCTTAATAGTGAGTTATTAGAGTACAGATCAGCACCGACAGATCCAACTGCAGTCCTCTCAGTCCAGATGGAGGTGAGTTGTCACTGCTTCTTATAACTAGCCAACTAATCCACTGAAATACAATATGTACTGCTTTGCATTTAAAGGTTAAGCACATCATTAGTTGCATCTATAAAGAATTTGTGAGCAGAGCATCAGCACATGCAGTATGTGACCCATGGTGGATTTCAAATCACTATCCTTCCCTCACTGAGGTTTAATTAAGAACATTTTCAGTTTTAGAGGATCGTTAAAGAGCTCAGAAGTAGCCCTCAGCCCTCTAGTACCTCATGATGGATTGCTGCAATATGACTGATGTGATTAGCTGATTAGTTTTCCAGTGAAAATATTAAATTTCCCGTTGAGAGCTCAGTGTGTTTAATTGGACATTATAACGCACTGATCCCTTTGTAATTTTGTGGAAATGTCAGTCGTTCAACAAGCCAGCCATCTGCTGAACCGAAGCCATGTGGGTGTCACATCTCGTGGTGTGGTTGTACTTTTACTGCATATGAAAAAACTGTTTTGTTGTGCTGACTGACTTTTTACTTATCTACTCACTTTTTGGAGCATCTGTAAGGCTGCTTAATATTGGCTTTATGGAGCGTCTGGCTCAAACGCAGCTAACACGCGCTTTCAGCCCCATGAAGCAGGTTTACCTCACCGAATCTTCCTCTGATTCCTGTTCACTGCAGCACACACCGATAGCTGGATTAACGTGACATAAGTTGTGTGGGTGGAGGAAGCGGTGAGAAAAAGTCTTAGCGGATATGTTGCTGCAGCACATACTCCTTTACTTCATATCCCCTATTTGCATATGTATGTGTGTAGCATGCTCATTTCATGGATGTCCATGTGTTCGTGGGTTACAGTGTGGTGTCCCTCTGCCTGCTATGACAGATTACAGTGTCAGCACAATGCCAAATGCACTTAGATGGAAATATGGCCACCATCTGTTCACGAGACGCTGTTCCAGCTCCACCTGAGGAGAAGCGTGATGAAAATGTCATCTATTTGTCTGTTGTCTCATGTAAGGGGCATTTTTGTTAAATACTGAAACAGCTTTATGAACCGCACACATGCAGCAGTTGCAGTGAATCCTGTGCGACACTTTGTGTCTGACTAAAGCACTTAATTGTCAGCTTCTTAGAACTCACATCTGCTCTTTTTTCTTGTTTGTGCATCTATAATAAATATTCTTGCACTCACTGGCCACTTTGTTAGGCACACCTGTTCAACTGCTCGTTAATGCAAATTTCTAATCACACAGCAGCGACTCAGTGCATTTAGGGATGCAGACATGGTCAAAGCGACCCGCTGAAGTTCTGACCGAGGATCAGAATGAGGAAGAAAGGTGACTTAAGTGACTCTGAGCACGGCATGGTTTAATTTACTAATCTGATCGTCTGTGTTTACAACAAAGGTATGCATAAAAGCATCTCTGAAAGCACAACACGTTGAACCTTGAAGCAGATGGGCTACAGCAGCAGCAGAAGAGCACACTCCTGTCGGCTAAAAACAGGAAACTCAGGCAAAAATTGTAAATGTTGCCTTGTCTGATGAGTCTCAATCTCTGCTGCTCAGTCCAATAGAGCACCTTTGTGATGCGGTGGGATGGAAGATTCACATCATGGATGTGCAGCCAACAAACCTGCAGCAGCTGTGTGACGCTCTGATGTCATTATGGACCAGAATCTTTGAAGAATGTTTCCAGCACCTTGTTGAATCTGTGCCATGAAGGATTAAGGCAGTTCTGAAGGCAAATGAAGGTCCATCCCAGTACTGTCAAGGTATACGTGATAAAGTGCCTGGTGAGTTTATATAGGACGCTTGCTACATATGAAATTATTCTCGGTGCAATGTAAAACCTCAAGGTTTCAAGTTTCCATGCAACACTTAAGGTTCATACTGCAGCAGAATCCTAACTACTTGTGATGCTCCAAAAAACAAAAAACCGTCTGTGCATAATTTTGAACCTGTAAAATGTAATGACTTCTGACAGGCGTCTTGAAAACAAGATGAGACTCTTGTAAACATTAATCTTACATGTCGCACACTCAGTACAATATCCGAGTGGGAAATTCAATTTAGCGGCTTTGTTAATGTTAATGTGTGCATTTCCTAAAAGCCTGTATATAAGCAGTAAAAGTGCAGCATACGCACTGCATCCAAAGACACACGCTTCTCTGAAGCCTCGGGGATGCTTTGCTGATGCTAACCTTAGCTGCCTTCAGTACGGATTGATCTTTAAGTGGGCGATAGAGCCCAGCGGAGAACTCAGTGATGTTTCCTCCCAGATGGATGTCTGCCTGCTGCTCGTCCGCATCCATCACACAGCAAACCTGCTGCTGAGCCAAGAAAATCAAACAAGACAAGAAAGGCTGTATGTGGAAGGCAGGAGCTGCAGTACCAACAAGCACCACAGCATTACAGGAGTAGCACCTCTTCTATTGTGATGTGAACCACTGTGTTCTGACCTGTGTTACAATAAGACAAAAAGGCTAATAAAGGCTGAGGTCAAAGTGCACATTTAATACACCTTGCTAGTACTGGGATAGAGCCCCATTTGCCTTCAGAACTTCCTTAATTCTTCATGGCGTAGATTCAACAAGTTGCTGGAAACATTCCTGAGATTTTGGTCCATAGTGACATGCTCGCATCACACAGTTGCTGCAGATTTTTCGGCTGCACAACGTATCCCTAAGGTGCTGTATTGGATTGAGACGTGGTGACTGTGGGGGCCATTTGAGTACAGTGAACTCATTGTCATGTTCAAGAAAGCAGTTTGAGATGATGTTTGAGACATGATTTGAGTTTTGTGACATGGTGTGTTATCCTGCTGGAAGCCACCAACAGAAGTTGGGTACATTTTAGTCATATAGGGCTGGGTACCTCCTGTTCTTAACTGACAGGAGTGACACCTGGTGTGGTCTTCTGCTGCTGTAGCCCGTCTGCTTCAAGGTTCAGTGTGTTGTGCGTTCAGAGATGCTCTTCTGCATTCCTTGGTTGTAACGAGTGGTTATTTGAGTTGCTGCTGCCTTCCTATCAGCTTGAAGCAGTCTGGCTATTCTGCTCTGATCTCTGACATCTGACAAGGGATTTTCTCCCAGAGAACTGCCGCTCTGGATATTTTCAGTTTTTTGAATCATTCTCTGTAAACTCTAGAGATGGTGTTCTGGGAAAAACCCAGCAGATCAGCAGGTTCTGAAATACTCAGACCAGCTTGTCTGGCACTAACAACCATGCCACGTTCAAGTCACTTAAATCACCTTTCTTCCCCCATTCTGATGCTCAGTGTGAACTTCAGCAGGTTGTCTTGACCCTCTATGAATGCTGCCATGTGATTGGCTGATTAGCTATTTGTGTTAACGAGCAGCTGAACAGGTGTACCTAACAAAGTGGCCAGTGAGTGTAGTTTGTGAACGCACTTTAGGATTCAGCAGCTGAAAAGATAGAATCGGTGGAGGCAAACACTGAGCTAAAGGGCTAAATAAATGTTAATGCTTTCCTGTGTGATCATATGTCAGTAACCACTGAGCAGCGTAATCAGTTCTTGCTGCTTTAACTTAATTTCAAGCTCCCAGTCTGACTCTGCAGCTCCAGATTGAAACCAACAACTGCCAAACCTCTGCGCCGCCTCTCTCTTATCTTTCTGTCTTTTTCCTAATGGTCTCGGGCAGTCAGCTGGACTTTCAGCCCTGTCAATGTGAATTTGTGATAGAACCAGAACACTGAACAAATAAACACCACCAGACAATCAACACTGAGATGCAAAGAACATCTGTTCTCTATGAACAAATCTTGCTCAGTACATGCACAAAAACACACACACACATATATGGAGCTAACACAGCTGGTACAGTTCCCAGCAAGCACCTGTGAAGGGTATATTTACCCCAGGATCTTTTTTTTTCTCTCTCTCTCTGACACCTCCTGACTCTTTACCACACAGAGAGTGTGGGAATTTAGAAAGTGACATTTGGAAAAATATTTATCAGTTATATCCAGCAGTTATTCACTAACTAGGTAATCAAAAGAGCAAATGTCAAAGATCAGCATGAGCATACTTCACTGATTATACGCTACTGAGGGATCAATAGACTATTCCAGAATGGAGGATTATTAGCATGCTGACCCTGCCAAGCTGTTATGCAGTTTTCTTGCTTTGTGCCTGTGCCAGAAAAACACTCTGTGGAAAACAGGAAAATGAAGCAAAACAACATCTCATGAAAGAAAACCAATTTAAAAAAAAAAGGATGCAGAAGATACCGAACGTTATCGACATTTCAGGATCACATGCTGACATTAGTAGAATAGTAGAGTAATACAGCACTGTGCAAAAGTCTCGAGCCACCTTCATTTATTAATATTCTGCTTCCAAGGATTCAGACTTTCTTGTAATTTTTTAAAGTGGTGTCTTCAATTTTAAAGCGACTTTAATGGGGGGTTTACCCCTCGGAGGGGGTCCTTAAGGTCACTGACCCACTATTGAGGTCATCTGAGGCAAGGAGTGAGTGGAGCCTGGGTAGGGTCTCTTGACTGCATTGTAGGTGGTTGATAGCCGGTGCTGTAAGATGATGTATATGGCCTCCTTTACTTCTGTCTGGTCAGTCCAACATGTGTACGCTGGCATCCTCGATGCCAGTGATGAACCAAGGACAAAACACCAAAACACAAGCTCAACAGGGAGCTGTGCAGGGAGGAGTGCTCGGACCGTCACACGGGAGAAACCAAACAACCATTCCACAAATGAATGGCACAACAGCTGAACAGGACCAGACTAAGCTGTACACCTGAACTTATAGGAGAAAAGGCACTATTTCTCTTTTCCCTTCATTTAAGGATTCAAGGATTCTTTATTGTCATTCGTATCACATTTACATGCAGTGGAACGAAATTTATGTCCTCAGGTATTTAAACAAAGGAATAAATGAGGGGGCCTCTGAACCTTCAAACATTTCTCTCTCTCTTTTTTCATCATCACTTTAATATCATTGGGTATAGTTACAGTAAATCCACTGAATCAGGACTGAAAAATAAATATCAAACACGGCTGTCAAGCTTTTTTCTGGAGCTTTTTAAATCAGTGTTAATGCATGTGCAGCATCAGTTGGAACTGAACTCCCACACGCTGTTCAGCAGGAAGCAGAACAGTGAGCACCAGTTCATTTCAGTTCAGTTGTTTTTTTCATGTAAAACTGTATTTTCCTTCAATGTACCTTCCACACAATTAAATGTGCAGTGAATTCAAGTTTTTTCAATAGAGCTATTATAAAGTGCATCAAAGTGTTAAAAGTAAAATTACTCAAGAGACAGGCAGTTACTCGAGGAGAGCTGGACAGGGCCGTAGTCCTTAACCCATCAGCAGGACCGGCATTCGCTCCTTGCTGAAAGGAAGAACAGGATGAGCACGGCCAGAGCTACAAAAATGACCTCCAGCAGGCCACTGGTGTGAATCTCTCTGGCGAAACAATCATAAACAGACTTCATGAGGGTGGCCTGAGGGCCGGACGTCCTCCAGTGGGCCCTGTGCTCGCTGCTCGGCACCGTGAAGCCTGATTGGTATTTACCACAGAATACCAGAATTAGCAGGTCCACCACTGATGGCCTGTTCTTTTCACAGATGAGAGCATGCTCACTCTGAGCACATGTGACAGACGTGAAAGGGTCCGGAGAAGCCGTGGAGAACATTATGCTGTCTATAACATTGTTCAGCATGACTGTTTGGGTGGTGGGTCAGTGATGGTTTTGGGAGGCATATCCACGGCAGGACACACAGACCTATACAGGCGAGGGTGTGGGTAGGTGAAGTTGAGGGTGGGTGGGTTCCTCCTGGTGCACGGGAATGCCCGGCCTAATGTGACAAGAATATGCATCATCTGGGTGTCTTTGAATTCAGCCCTCTGTAGGTTGATGATTTTCATCAAACAATGTGGCTTCCCTTTGTTCCAAACACGTTACCCAGTCCATATCAGTTCAGATATGCAGCGTGATTTTTCCAATCTGACGTGTTTTGAAAGTGTTTATTTTTTTTTGGGAAGTGTAGAATAAATAATGAAGTACGCCTCAAAACCCTTTTAACTGAGGATGATCCTGAAATGAATGAGAGCTCTAGGAAAACATTAATGGACTTTAAGCTGAAGAATTTTTTGGACTTTATAAAGCGGAGCGTTTGTAATATGAAGCATGGTTACATATTATGTAATCAGCACTAACAGTGTTTTGCAGGTGTTTATTTCATTATTTAGATATTCAACATCACTTGGTTGATGAGTTAAACAGTAACAAGCGACAATGTCAAATTGCTGACTCAGCGAGAAAAACACGCACCTGTTATTCAAGAATCAAACCTTCCAGAAACATTTATCTGTCAGTGTGCTGCCTAAACTCTCTGTCTGTGTGGTGGAAGATAAAACGCGTAGACTAAACATTTCGAGAAGTCCTCTTCTTCCTGTTCCCTGTCTGTCCCTGCTTTTAATTTTCTTATGCACTACTTAACCTTTACCCCACATAAGTCCAGTCTCCTCCAGAGTGCTCTGTCAATCAACATGCCCTGGATTCTACTGCTGACACATATCGCTTCAAGTGTCCCAATGAAAGCGTCCATTATTCATCAGAAAACCTCGCGGTATTCCAAAAAGCTGCTCAATCACTTCAGCTGGCTGAGATGTGTTGGCATGTGTTTGTAACGGTAGGAGCTGAAGGAGAGGCTGCAGGCTCTGCACTCTCGTGGCCCGCAGACCGAGCCTGCTGACCGCTGTTTATTTCTGCTGGGCCCCAATGTTTATTTTCATGAGGGTATTAATGTCTATTTTGATATGCCTCTTGTGTTATTTTAGATGAGTCATTGGGGAATGTGTGGGTACATGTGAGAACAGTCTGTGCCTGTGCGCGGCTGCACGGTGGAGAGGGCTGTATTTGTGTGTGCATGTGCACATGTTCAGCCGAGAACACACACACACACACACACACACACACACACACACACACACACACACACACACACACACACACACACACGATAATATAGGCTTCTGTATCCTGCGGTGAAGAGAAGCTCGTTGCTTTATCTACAGTCAACAATGCTACCAAGAGATGAGAATAGATTCTGTGAGTCAACAGGAAAGTCTCTTCTGTCTTACCGAAAGCCGAAAATGTCAAATTTGTAAACATTACATAATAGTTTAGTTCAAATAATGCATTCAAAATTACCATTTTCTGTATCTGCAAAAGAGAAAAAGAAATATCTCTGCAGATTAACTGTTCCTGTTTGTGTCTCGGATCCAAGAGTGTCGAGCCTGGGTTAGAAGAGAGAGGTCACCAGGGGAGCTTTCTGATGATCCTCAAGCTGATCTGTTCTCCTCATCCTCAGCTTCCTGAAAAGACCCACAGACTCAGACTTACCTGAGCTTCTGTGGCTCAGATGGAGTGGATTGCGTACCAGTCGGAAGGTCGGTGGATCGATCCCTGACTCCTCCAGTCTGCCTGCCTAAGTTCCCTTGGGCACAGTGCTGGTGAATGAGACTTGTAGTGGAAAGCTGTTTGAGGGCTCAGCTGAGTAGAATGGTCCTGTATAAGTACCAGTCTATTTATCATAATCTAAATACCTTTAAACTGTATGGGAATTGTGAACTCTTGAAAGACTTAAATACATGTTGCTTAAAAAGATCTCACAGAATTAGAAATGAGATGTTTGATAAGAGCTGAACAGACATCACGCTGAAGCCGCCCTCTGACCACAGACAGTGTAAGAAATGGACGTAGCTGACGTGACATCACCCAGTGGCTTCTGAAATGGCACAGTGTGATATGTTGTGTTTTATTATGCTTTAAGACGACTATTGCATGCGACTGTACACAGTTGTGGATGATGGGAAAAGTTTTTCTGTGATTTTCTCATAAACCAGAGTTTGTTTTTTTATCTGAGCTGAATTTCATGGAACTCCATCCAAAGGTTACTGAGATATTCACTAAAACCTAAATATCAATCTGCAAGTGGCGTTAAGGAGCTCAACCTGTGAGTAAAGGCCAAAACCGTAGATAAACAGTTTTTCCAATAATTTTTTTCAGATTTCCTCTTCCTCACTCGTCTTTTCTCCTTTTACTCTTTTTCTCCCTCACTCAACTTCCCTCTAATTATTTTCTCCCCTTCCAGCAGCACACCACATACTGACTGCAGACGGGTTCACGCTGTGACTGTAGAGACAGGCTACATGATTAGACCTGTGATTTGTGTCACAAACAATAAGCGCTAAATACAGAGAGAAAATGCTGCTTTGCAACCAGTGGATATGAATGATTAATGTAGCCCTGGTTTGTACAGCGCTGAGGGACAAGACTTTAGCATCTCCTCAGTTTCATTTGAGACTGAGGAGATGCCATGAGATCTTTAGTCTGTTTTTGTGTGTGTGTGTGTGTGTGTGTGTGTGTGTGTGTGTGTGTGTGTGTGTGTGTGTGCTAGATAACCATACAGATGCCAGCATGTTATGGAGGGAGATCAGAGCTGAGGCAGACTGATGGGCTCTTTCAGGGACGACTGGAGGACGTTGCTGTCATTGTGATAGTACAAGAGATGACTGTAATCCTGTTTGTCCTCTCCTTGTCCCGTCTTTCTCGCAGTTCCAAAGCATGCGCAATGTTTGTTTTTGTTCCATCTTTGTTTATGTTTGTATCTGGTTTCTCAGCAGGAGGCAAATACAGAGTTTCTGTAGGAGGCCGTTTGCTTCTGTCCTCTCCCCGTCCTTAGCTTCGAGCCATCAGGTGCATCAGGACAGCTGCTCGGCTGATTGGGCTCTGAAGCGATGGACCGAAAGGTACCTTGCCAAATATTGATTGCCTTCAAGCCTCTGACCTCTACAAGAACAGCCTCAGAGTAAAATCTGCTTGTCAGATTATGCTGTGATATAGCCCGTGCTGCTGTTCCGCCTTTTGTGGGAGTTCTAAAAAAAAAAATACTAACTCTGAATACTTGAAATAGGCTGAAGATAAATTTATCCTTGAATACAGCATGTTTGTTTAACCTGTTCCAGCCATCATATTCTCTGTTTCAAAGCTATTAAAATATTTTGTTTTCTTTTGGTTTGAACTGAAACTGTGCTGTATAGCAGCAGGAGATATTTGCCCCTTCCCTCTCATTTTATCTGTCCTTGAAGTAGCAGCATTGCCCTCATCTCCGTCCCAAGCCTCTAGCTTCACCCTCTAAAGAATTATCTGTGTGTCTGTGGCTTCCTCCTTTTCTTTCTCATTTATCACTAAGTGACAAACACAGGAAACAAGCTTCACTGACCGGGTCAAAACAGCTGATAGGCTCCAAAATCCATCAGCTGCATAATTATGCCAATATAGTTGTTGGCATTTTAATCAGCTATGCATTGAACTATTTGCATGTTTTCATTCTGGTGTCTTGTGCTGTGTAGGGTGTATAATGAGCATTCACGAGCCACTGGTCTGTAGGAAATGTTCAAGTGAGCCACACTGAGTTGACGTGTGGGTTCAGCATTCAAGCAAGCACTTCTTGCAATCAAATCTTTTTAATTATTATTGGTGACACAGATCGAATGACTCATTCTCAGTGTCATTATGAGAGCACTTGCAGACCTGAGCAGTGTCTCAAACAGGACACTGGAAGCAGTTTTTGTTTGTTAGCTATAGTTTTATGCGTTTTTATGGTTGAATAATATTTTATACATTATTGTATTTTCTTGCCACACTGTGCTTTGTGCTACATTTATTGTATATTCAGCACAGTTACATTCACTGGCCACTTTATTAAATACACCTGTTCAAACGCTCATTAACACAAATGTCTAATCAGCCAATCACATGACATGACAAAAAGTATTTCACTTAATTGTTTTCCTTCTATTTTTTTCTCAGGCCGAGTCGATTTTGAGTCAACTGTCGTCATACGATCCAAGTACAAACCCATGCAGTGCATCCAGTGAGGAGAACTCAGCAGTGAGTGCTCCTGGAAAAGCTAGTAATTGGACCTCGGTGGCATTTTTCTTGTCAAGAAGTATTTTAAAAGTGAAGAATGAGTTTCAACCATCATAGTGAAAGAAAAAATAGCGCGCGAGTTTGAATAGCCCAGTCACATTCAGCGCTGATTCATAAGCGCTCTCCTTCTCTTTTTATACATACATATATAACTGCAGTGGTTTCATTTTAATGCAGTTCTAAGAAAAACATCAAAAGTATGCTTATATTCTGATCACGCGTTCATCGTATGTTTTTTTTGAAAATGCATTGTGATTTCTGGCCCCACTGACAGAAGCTCGTTTGGTAGCAGATTGTCTGGTAGCTGACTGTTGGGGCACACTCCCTTCGCCCTCTCTGCCCTCCCACTTCTCCTGTGTCATGCAATGCAGCCAGCCCTTACTCTGCACTTTGGCTCTCTTTATTAAACTTGGAGGTCGTGTAAGGGGAACACAAAACTTTTCTGGAAAGGATTTTATTAGAGACTTCTACGGCATCCCTGTATTTTGTATTCTGTCTCATGCCGATCAGTGTGTGTGCATGCGTTTAAGTTAATGACCAGAGTAGATAAAAATAACAGACTCCCACAGTTTCTACCCTCTGGTGTTGGAATGCTAATTGCAGGAGAGAAACACTGATTTCCTCTTTTAGCTCAGCTAGCAGCATTAATATTGGTTCACCGCTTTGATCCAGACTCAAGTATTCCATCACCTACTGGACTTTATGAACTCTGGTACAGTAAAGAGAGATGAAGACACCCACTACTGTTTTGAACCCATACGGCAGGGACATACAGAGATGTGTAATTTATACAATGACCACAATGTGTATTCAGTAAGACCCGAAACTAGTGATTGAGACCTTGAGTTATCTGAGTTCATTGGAGAGATTCTGTGATCATAAAAGGATGGACACGGTAGGCAGCAATACTCATGTAGGCTGTGGTGTTTAAATTACAGTTAGTTGGTACTAAGGGGGCCAAATTGTGCCAGGAAAATATCCCCCACACTGTTACACCACCGCCAGCAGCTCGAACTGTTGATAGAAGGTAGGATGGATCCATGCTGTTTGTGCCAGGTTCTGACTCTACCATCTGAATGCGGCAGCAGAAATCGAGACAGGCAGTGTTTTTTTCAGTCTTCTGTTGTCCAATTTTGGGGCGCCTGTGAGAACTGAAGCCTCAGTTTTCTGTTCTCAGCTGATAGAGTGGCGCCTGGTGTGCTCTTCTGCTGCTGTAGTCTATCTGGTTTGAGATGTTGTGCGTTCAGAGATGCTCTTGGTTGTGGTTATTGGAGCTACTGTTCCCTTCTTATCAGCTGGAAGTAGTCTGGCCATTGTCAACAAGACATTTTTACCCAGAGAACTGCCGCTCACGGGATATTTTATCGTTTTCAGACCATTCTCTGTAAACCCTCGAGTTGGTTATGTGGGAAAATCCCAGTACATCAGCAGTTGTCTCTTAAACCACCTTTTTTTCCCCATTCTGATGCTCAATTTGAACTCCAGCAGCTTGTCTTGACCGTGTCTACGTGCCTAAATGCACTGAGTTATTGCCATGTGACTGACTGATTAGATATTTACATTAATGAGCATTTGAATGGGTGTACCTAATAGCAGCTGGTGAGTGTATATCCATCTTTTATATTGTAAAGCACCGTCTTAGTTCAGCTCCACAGAGTCACTACATGTGCCTAGACTCCTTATTTCTTCTGCTTCTGTGGACCTCTGGTTCATGATCCCAAACACAAAATAACCGTAATAGCTCGACTCTCTAACCTGTCATCTCCTCTCCACAGTGCAGCTTCCTTTCTCCCAGCGTCCCACTTCATATCACACAAGTCATTTAGGGAGGTTATGCATAAAGTCATCCTAATTGATTTAGCTTAAAATCCTCTCAGTGCACTCGCCATTTAAACAGCTTTTTCTCCCATGTGACCTCATAGCCCCTGTTGTCTGAAATGAGCATGAAATGAAAGGATTATAAAGGCTTTTTTGTAATAACTTTCACTTAATGCTTTTAACAGGGATATTAAATCATTGCTCTATTATTTAGTAGATTGTGTGCATAATTATATGGCATGTGTTCTTGGCTGTGACATTGTAAAAGTACAACAGTTTGTCATCTTTCCTGCATTTCTTTAAAAAAAAATACTCTCTATAGTATTTTTCAGTTGTCACTCAAATGCTCCTGCAATATATACTCAGGTGCAGCCTGACAGGTTGGATTTCAGCATGTCACTGAATAACAAAGGGTTGCTCCTATACCTCAGAAACCTTCCACCCAGCTGAGACTGTGGCCCTGTCATCCAGTGTGCATATAGCTTTGCTGCATGCAAAGTGTTTTTGGGGGAGGTTTGTTTGTTGTTGTTGTTGTTTTTTGACAGCTCTTCGTTGCCGTTTCTCCCTCACCACTTCTCCTAAAGAGCTCTTTTGGCTGCTGTCAGAGACCTGCTTCACATGCTTGTTGCTCTGAATTCATCACGTCGTCTTTTTTGATCTCATCTGTTATAAATCCCTGCTGAAGGTTTCACTGATGTTTGCTCATCCTGTTGAGCAAGAACACAGCATCCTTCTGAATTATAAAACAAAAATCATAGAACTGAACAAATCACTGTTTGTCCATCATGTTGACCTTTGTCCATGTGCGCACCTCTTTATCTACAGCAACATCAACATCTTATCAAGAGATGCCTGGGCGGGTGGGGGAGCGGGGGTCTGGGTATATTTATATGCTGTTGTATGGCACCCCCTGCTGTTTGAGAAAGCCCGTACACCTGAGCACTCTTGATGTTTTCTGCAGGATCAGAAGGAGAATCATCTTTTCCAATAAGTGCATTTGGACTAATATATGTACAGGTGCTTTAAATAACAGGAAGATTAACTGCTGTTACAACTTATCCAAAACCACCTAGAACATCACCAGCACCCATTAATAGGCCCATCTATTCATTCATTAGTGTCACAAGAGGGTTACGCATGCACGTTTTGTTGCATTATGCCAATCAGAGTCATCTTGAATCAGAACTTAAATCAGCATCATGGATCCTGCTTCTTAAAGGGACAAACATCCAGCCACATTCACACACTCGCATGTCAGTTGTGTGAGAAAACTGGCATACAACTTATTACCTTTAACTCAGCTTGTAATCTAATTTATGCTTGCCTCCAGCTTTATTACATATTCATGAAGGTGTCTGGTTCAGTTGTTGCAATCTACAAACATCACCAGCATCACCGGTCATGTTTTCACTTCATCACCGGTGATATAACTGGCACACCACTTCCTTATTCCTTCACCGTTTAACTTTCATAAACTCCAAACAGGTAAAGTTAATTTAGACCTTCACCACAAAAACAGCATGTATTGGTAACACTCCCAGAGACATTTTGTCCCCTTTTTATGTACACACAAACACACACAGGATTTTTTTGCCAACAGACACACACTTCCACACATATATGCAAAGATATATGCACCATTAACAGTCCTGCTGTGGAAGAGAGCCAGAGATTAATAATAACTAATGATAAATGGAGAGTGGGGTTTAAACAGAATAAAAGAGGTGAATGAAAAGAAACACTCAGCAGCCTAGGCCTATAGCAGCATAACTAAGGGATGGTTCATGGTCACCTGATCCACCCTTAACTATGAGCTTGATCAAAAAGGAAAGTTTTAAGCCTAATCTTAAAAATAGAGAGGGTGTCTGTCTCCCGAATCCAAACTGGGA
>JAVDPK010002783.1:102344-121503 GCA_034780415.1 Cichlasoma orientale | reverse complement strand
ACACACACACACACACACACACACATATTAGGGATTATAATAGTTTATGTCACTGTGAGAAACATTTTAATAACAAAATCCCAGCCACTGTTCAACCGCACTTACCACATTACCACCCATTGTAAGGTGGATGCTGTGCAGTGCAAATGGTCAGTAAACACAGAACTTCACAAGAGCAACGTTTGCATGAGTAAAGTTAAAGTTGAATGTTAGACAACTGAGAACAAATTGTTGAGACGTTCAGGATCCTCAATCAGTGGAAACAGAGGTGCTGCATCTACTTACAGAATAGTATTTAGTTATTTCAGCTTCACACTTCTCTCGAACCAAAACTGGTCATGTGATTATTTATTGTAAACTTGGCATTTTTAAATCCAAAGAATTGATTTTTTTTTTCATCATTTTCTGTACAAAAAAAAAAGAACAAAAGCAGAACTGAATGTGTTTTATATATCATCTGTATGATGGAGAAAGTAAAAACACTCCATTAAGCCTGTGGATCAGGAATCTATACAAGTGAAGGGGCAACATAACATCACCGATTGTTGCCACTTAAAATCAAGGTTCTCACAAGCTCTGGCATCAGTAATGACGCTCGACAAAATGTATTCATCCACAGTAAACAAATATATCCTTTACACGTCATACAGTCACATACACCAACACATGCACCCACCACATCACCTCTCACATAGATTCAATTCAATTTTATTTATATAGCGCCAAATCACAACAAACAGTCGCCTCAAGGCGCTTTGTATTGTAAGCTTTGTATTGTAAGGTCGAGACCCTACAATTTGATTTGATTTTGTTTGTTAACTAAATACCTTTCGAGTTATTTTACCCAATAAAAAAGATGAAAACGTCCCAAACATGACGGTTAGTAACATCTTTGCAGTACACAGGGGCAAGATTATGGAGCAGCTTAACAAAGTGTTCTTCAGTTGGCTCACATCACCAATATTTGATAGTTTACAGCAGAGAGAGAAGAACAAAAGAGGGCGATTTATGCAGACTTTGAAGGATGTTTGATAAACAGGCTGCATGCATACACATTGTAAAATATAATATGCTTTAGGTGATGGGCGGTGCCTCACAGATGGATCAGAATGGTAAACTCTGACTTAATGTGAATTTCTAATAAGTTTACTGTGGTTACAGCGAAATGATACCCTTTCTTTTCCTTATCATAAGCTGTATTTGACATACATATTTGATACGTTTTTTGTTGTCAAATTACACAAATGTGATTTTCTTTGTAAAATTTTTTAATTAAAAATGTTAAATATCCATGCTTGTGGTATGAATTATATTTTTATTAGATTTTAAGAATGCGTTATTTTAAGAAATTAGTGGTAAATAACTTGGCAAACATTAAGCACTATCAAAAGGTGCCCAAACTCCTTTAATGAGAAGTGGTGTCATCATTTCCTGGCAGGTCACTGTTTTCTAACAGCTGTAAAAATGCTGTTAGAAAACAGCGTGATCAATGAATCATGCAACAAGAGCTGATATATTTTTAGGTGAAACTGAGATATTACTCATCTAATATGTACTGTCTAATTATCCCTATTTTGTGTTGCAGAAATTCCTGAAATAAGATCCTTGGAAAACACACTGTTAGCCTGAGCGTTTGGAGAGGAAAGGATCGCCTTTTCCGTGCTGGAGTTGTAGTTTTCATGTCTCTCGTTTCTCGTCACGAGAAAACATGAGCAACAAGCACAACTGACTTGCATCCCTTCTAGACTCGCTTGTTTCCTCAGTCTCGGAACAGCATCATCCAGCAGGTGTTTGATGCCTTTAAAATGTCCTTTCCGTCAGGATGATGGCCGTCTGGATTCACCACTTCGTTTCCCTGAATGGCACTTAGACATTTTGATAGATGTCATCAGAAGAGCTGTGGAAGTCGCTGCTTGCGCCCTGCAGCGACATTAAAGTTTAGTTAAAAATTGTGGTAAAGCGGTGAACTTTTAGAAAGTTGGAGGTAAACGACAGACATGCGTGTAACAGATGCAGTGCAGAAGTTACACAATCTGTTTGACTAAATCGAACCTCAACATGCTGCAACATTTACCTCAACTTCGGGAGAGCTTCTGCTTGCTGTTTGTTTGTTTTTCTTCATGTTTCTCTTGCTGTGCATTTCTTGCAGCACATCTTGGAACTGTATATTTTTTTTAGCTGTGTTTTTCTGGAAAGATGAGTAAAAAAAATTATTGAACATTTTTGGAGGTTTCATTTTCTGAATTTTAAAGCTTTTATGATTCTTTTCTGGCTTGGAAGTTACAGAGGTTTTAATTTCTGTTCCTCTTTTTTTTTTTTTTTTGCTTCTGTGGACTTTTCCCTAGTTAGAAAACAGTGGGGAGTCATCAAAAATCAATCAAAATAGAAGTGGGAGAGACCTTGTCATTTCTGGATGTCTTTCTGCAGATACTCATTTTGTAGCCATACTAGAACAGAACGGGAAAAGTTAATTTCACATCAGAACAAAGCCATTTTCAGTCTGGTTTCTTTGATAGATCACATTAAAATAAATGTCGTTTACCTTCTTTAGAAGGATAAACGTCACTATCGCCAAGTTGTAGACGGCCAAGAGGACGAACGATATCCACAGAAGAATTCCTCTCACCATTATTTTCATATTTTCTAAAAAAGAAAATAAAGCAGTTTGCCCCACGTCATCTTAAGCAAAGCATTCAAACGTGAGTTCTCACCGGAGACTCCTTACCTCTCACTACAAGAGTTGCACCCTGCCCTACGTGCGGGGTGCAGCACCCTGTGCAGCACCCCGCACGTGGTGATGCAGCACAGTAGTAGATCCCACTGTCGTTCACTTTAAGTGAGTTAATTTTTAAAGAGCTTCCAGCCTGACGGTATTTGTTGTTGTTGATCAGATTGAGACGTAGGTGGATTTTTTCTTTGAAAGTGAACCAGTCAAAAATCAAATCTTGAGCTGAGCAGCTGGAATTGATTGTACAGTGGAGCTCAGCTTCTTGTCCCACTTTCTTCCAGATTGTACTGTTTGCTTGTGTTATGCAGCCATCAGCTTTAGTTTTGCCAACTAGAATAAACAGATGAGATTTGATATAAATCGCATTCAGTATTTTACATATATGTTGATATATTTCCTAAAGGAATCATTTACAGAAGGCAAACATATGGAAATGATCTTACCTGTGACAAGCAGGTGGGTGACGAGAAGAGAAAGCCAAAACAGCCGGTCCATGTCCGTGACTTGAAAGATTGTGAATGATCTCATGATTCTGAGGGTCAGGCGTTTTTTTTTTTCTTTTTTTTCTTTTTTTTAATAATGGCTGACAACATGGGAAGTGGTACACTGCACTTCCTCTATACTTCTAGTTCCTTCTTATTTTCCTGTATCAAGCAGCTGTATAGCGCAACACTATAAATTTTCATAAACATGAGGCATTTAGTATGTTTATAGTAACGTGGCTTGATAATATAAACCACTGTGCTAATAATATTTACTATTTAAAGTGTAAATACATTTAATGGTTTTGATTTCACACTTTCAAATAAAGGAAGGATTAGAAGTTCTTGTGTCACTGGCAACGGCAAATCATAAGTAGCCCCGCCAGTCTTTTATTACCCAACATGCGCAACGCACAAATAGACACAAATGTAAACTCATCGCTGTGCACGTGTGATGAAGCAATCTAGGAAAGGTAGAAGCACGTGATTAAAATTCAGAATGTGTAGAGAAGTGGTGACGGTACTCAAACAATAATAATATCAGGCAACCTATGATTAAATATAAAGTAAACAACTGAATGAGAGTCAAGTCAACTAAAAGGGTGCAATAAAGCTAAATATATAGATTTGGTTTGGAAAAAAATAAGCAATCATGATGACACAAATTATTAAATTACATTTTTTTTAAATATATATTTTGTCACACTAACTTGCATTTATCTAAAAGGTCTACAAAGATAACTTGATGCAGTTTTTAAATGATAATTTCATTTATTAAAGAAAAAAGCTATCCAAACCTACATGGCCCCATGCCAGAAAGTAATTGTCGCTTTTGTCAAATCAGGAATTAACCACATTTTTTGAAAAGTTGAGTTCAGTTTCACCAGCCACACCCAGGGCTGATCACTGCCAGACCTGCTGAATCAAGAAAACACTTAAATAAAACCTGTCTGACAAAGTGAAGCAGGCTAAAAGATCTCGAAAAGCAACACATCATGCCATGATCTGAAGAAACAGCTAAGAAATAAAGTCATTGACCTCTGTGAGTCTGGCAAGGGACACCAATCCATTTCTAAGGTTTTTTGGGACTCTAGTGAACCACAGTGAGAGCCATTATCCACAAATGGAGAAAACTTGGAACAGTGATGAACCTTCCCAGGAGTGGCCGCCCTACCAAAATTACTCCAAAAGCGCATCGACGACTTATCCAGGAGGCCACAAAAGAATCAAAAACAAACTGTGAAGAACTGCAGGTTTCACTTCCCTCAGTTAAAGTCAGAGTTCATGGTTCAACAACATGGGCAAAAATGGCATCCATGGGAGAGATCCAAGGAGAAAACCACTACTGACCAAAAACACCACAAAGGCTCATCTCACGCTGGCCAGAAAACATCTTGATGATCCCCAAGACTTTTGGGAAAATATTCTGTGGACCGACAAGACAAAAATTGAACTTTTGAAAGGTTTGAATCCCGTTAACAGCATTTCAATTAATTCAGTTTAATTTTATTTATATAGTGCCAAATCACAACAAACAGTTGCCTCAAGGCACGTTCCATTGTAAGGTAAAGACCCTACCACAATACAGAGAAAACCCCAACTATCAAAATGACCCCATATGAGCAAGCACTTGGCGACAGTGGGAAGGAAAAGCTCTTCAGCAAGTTTTAAAGCAGCAAGTTTTAAAGTGTCCTTAAGCAAGCCGTTCATGCTGAAAACCCCTCCAATGTGGCTTAATTAAAACAATTCTGCAAAAAAGAGTGTACCAAAAGTCCTTCACAGTGATGTGAAAGACTCATTGCCAGTTATCATAAATGCTTGATTGCAGTTCTTGCTGCCAAGGGTGGCACGACCAGTTATTATGTTTAGGTTTAGGTTTTTAAGTCGGGGCCAGTCAGGTTTGGATAGCCTTTTTTCCCCATTAATAAATGAAATCTTCATTTAAATACTGCATTTTGTATTTACTTTGGTTATCTTTATCTAATATTAAAATTTGTTTGATGATCTGAAACATGTAATTGCGCTAAATTTGTAAAACAAAAGAAATCAGTAAAAAGAAAAAATACTTTTACACAGCACTTTATCTATGCTGACAGTAAAACTGTCGATGCTGACCCTCCTCATTCAAACAGAGCTCAGGTTCCCAGCGTTAAGCGTGTTGTGGGCGGGCCCTCTCCTGCTGTCACTCACTTTCTGGTCCAATCCACATTTGTCTATGTGTTTTGTCCCGCCCCCTTCCACGTCGACCTGCACTCTCGCCATATTTTCAACCCCGAGAATCCCGGTGTCCTGTACCTCCAAGTTTAGCGGGAGAAGTCTTCACACCAGGCAGCAGCAAGCGGGACCCGTTTCAAAGTCTGCGTTAGCGTCTGAGCTCCGTCTGTATTGTTTTTCTTCTCGCAGCTATGAACATCTTCAGGCTCACAGGAGACCTTTCTCATCTGGCTGCTATCATCATCCTGCTACTCAAAATATGGAAAAGCAGGTCGTGTGCAGGTGAGCACTGGGTAATATTTATGCTGCACCGTCGTTTTCTAATGCCACTAGTTAAGTTTGCCTTGTGTTAATCGATAAACTTGTTCTCTTAACCAGAAACCTCTAAGCTACCAACCTAGCTAGCTAAACATGCTAGTGTTTCCTATTCATTCATTTGAAGCAGCGGCTAGTAGCTGCTGAATGAGCTGACTGATGATAGTAACGAAGAAAGTGCTGTGTGCATCTCTGTTACTGTCTATTACTAAACTTACTGCAGTTATATAGTGAAATATTTAAGTTAGTGGCAATAAAATGCAAACACCTCACAGTATCGACTAACTTTGAAGTGTACGTTAATTTTCTCAGAGCTTTAGATTGATAGTGGGATAATTAGGTTCCTACTGCTTACTGGACGAACAACCACATTAATGCAGCTTTTAACACATGTATTTAGCACGATTTGCTGCAGTTTTAGCTTCTACTTTGCAGCACCCCCCCCCCCCCCCCCCCCCCAAATCTATTTACTCCTGCACGGATAGTTTGACTGCACAAGTTTGAGGGGCTCGATTTTTTTGGTCTGGCTTCTGACGTGGCGTTCTAGAAAGCGCTACGGAAGTAGCAAATCTTAAAAAAAAGAGTTTTTACAAAGTTTTATTGATTAAAAATGCTTATTTTTTTACGCTTATATAAACCAATGTTATGTACTGATAGTAAAGCGTGACCACACAGGTTTAGCAGTGATACTTAATCTATTGTCTAGATTCACAATGGGGGGTTTTCCCACTTTATTTATAGTGTTGTGATTGACTAAAAAGCTCGACGCATGCGTGTTGGGTGAAAACTGAAAACCTAAAAGATGATGTGGACGTTTGTATGGAATTAATTTAAGCTTTGTGTAGCTAAAGGGAAAAATAAAATATTGATATAGTTATTCCAAAAAAATTGCAGCGCCTAAAAGTCACTATTACATGACTCCTTATGGGGATCCTTATCAAATGAAAGGGGATAAAATTAAGATCTAACGTGGTGAAGAAGAGAGAACTCAAAGCAAATCAGAGAGGCTGTCAAGTGAACTGGCATGTCATTAAAATTGAAAGACAATGAAATTACACACACCCTGACATCATAATGCAGTGAGTACTTGTGTATATAATTCCCTTTTTTTCTGCCTTTCTTTAGATGTTTTTCTTTTTCAGTTATACAGATATCTTGAAGAAGAGTGCCAGCAGGGTAGGGTGGAGATGGGTGTCAGGGGGGTGATTTGTTACAGAAGGAGAGGAGTAGAAGGGAAGGCGTATAAGATGATAGTGAGACCCTGCTATGATGTATGATTTGGAGATGGTGGCACTGACAAAAAGACAGGAGGCAGAGCTGGGGGTGTAGTGGATATATTGGACAAAGGGTGTTGAAGATGGAGCTGCCAGGCAGGAGGAAAAGAGGAAGAGCTCCAGAAGGTTCATGGATGTAGTGAAGGAGGACATGCAGAGGGTTGGCAGGGTTGGTGACATAAGAGGATGCTAGTGGTAGGGTGAGGTGGAGGCATGCTTTGGTGACCCCTAAAGGTAGCACGTGAAATAAGAAGCTACACAGCTGTCTTGATGTAGATAATTGTATATTCTGTTCTAGGCAGAATATACTCTATAATATATTCTATAACATATTCTGTCCCGAGATCCTTGATTTTGATAACCCAGAATGTTTTTGAATAACTATTATTTTTAATTTAATGGAGAGTGAAAACAGGCCCCTTCGCTCTTCCAGATTGTAGAAACATTGTTGTGTATATAAAGAGTATCTCCTATTCTTTCCACACACTGCCTGTCTCTAACCACTGCCACCAGTAGATCAGGGGATACAGTGACCCAGAATAACCTTTTTAAGTGTTATACTGTTAATTATATCGTTAGCCTCATAACATAATTGCCCAAGTTGTATTTTGGCCAAACTGAGATATCTGCTTCCTTCTACTTTGCTAACACTGTAGAGTCACCCTGCATTATTGCCTATTGTTACCTAAAAACGAGCTGGGCAATTATGCCATGAGGCTAAAGATATGAGGAATATGGTGTCCTGGGAATTGAGGCCTGATTGTGTTTTTCAGCTATGCATCATGTTCTAGGCAAGCAACAGGGCATGCAGTCAGATTTACTCATTCACAGCTATGAACAGTTTAGAGACTTCTTTTCTTTTTCTTTTTCTTTTTTTTTTTTACCTAGTCTCCACTTATTTGGAAAAATTGTAGCCCCAGGGAGAAACCAGTGCATAACACCACTCAAGTTTTTATTATCCCTGCAAGGGAGAAACTGTTTTGTGTCTTTAACTTCTTGAGATTGCCATCTTATTTCCAGTAGATGTCACTGTTCAATAAGGAAAAGCATGCTTCATATTTTGCCCAGAATGTTTGTGGAGATGCTCTGAACTGGTGTGGGATACATTAACCTAAAGGATGTTTCTGCTTGATATTTTTCTTAAAGGCATTTCTGGAAAGAGCCAAATTCTGTTTGCTCTAGTGTTTACCACACGCTACTTGGATCTGTTGACGTCATTCATCTCCCTGTATAACACATGCATGAAGGTAAGACACCAGCCGACACCCAGCTCTGACCTTCACGCAGGTCCCGCATTTCGCTCAGACCCTTCAGTAACGGGCCGCTCTGTGTTGCTTACCAGGTGATCTACATCGGTTGTGCGTATGCCACAGTATACCTGATCTACATGAAGTTCAGGGCCACCTATGATGGAAACCACGACAGCTTCAGAGTGGAGTTCCTGGTGGTTCCTGTCGGAGGTCTCGCTGTTCTCATTAACCACGACTTTTCTCCCCTAGAGGTGCGTTCAAACTCCTGTATTGTGGTCAGAGTGTTCAACATAATCTGTTCTAAATCAAATGCTTTGGGAATTATTTGTGTTCCTGCATATTGAAATTAAACTTCTCGGTCTTCTTCAGATCCTTTGGACGTTCTCCATCTACCTGGAGTCGGTGGCAATTCTGCCTCAGCTCTTCATGATCAGCAAGACCGGGGAGGCTGAGACGATCACCACCCACTACCTGTTCTGCCTGGGTCTGTATCGGGCCCTTTATCTCTTCAACTGGATCTGGCGTTTCTACTTTGAGGGCTTCTTTGACATGATTGCCATAGTGGCTGGTGTGGTCCAGACTGTCCTCTACTGTGACTTCTTCTATCTTTATGTCACCAAAGGTGGGTTTGCCACTGCTATCACTCAACAGCATTTAAGCATCAATATCATTCAGATACTGGATAGTTGTATTTATATAGACATGTGGGGAAACTTTGGTTGATGTCGTCACTTTTTCTGTTCTGACCCTGAAATCATCCCTTAAATTTGATGAAAGCAGTAAGTGAAAAAAATCCACTGTCTTGTTCCCTGGAAAAACCTCATTCTAAAGTTCAGTCTACAGTAATGTGATGTTTTAGCAGCGCATGTTTCCTGGAAGAAAATTTTCCAAAGTTACGGCCTTTTAAGATAAAATTCACTTATGTTACTGTAAATCAGATGTCCCGGGAAAGGCCTGAAGGAGATGCAGGGATTTGGAAATTCCTGGTTTGGTTTGGTTTGGTTTGGTGGTTGTTAGTATGAACTTTTAGTTTATTATTTAAGATCATTCCTGTACTACAGTGTCACATTATAGTGCTTTCAGAACTATTAACACTAATTCAGTGTTTAAACAGCGTTATTAGAGAAGACCGCTGCATCTGTGAAGACACTCGCGTCGCTATAGAGATGTTTGGAAACTTGAATTTAGGTTTCTTTAAAGTTAGTCGGTTATTTGTTTACATTTCAACACAACAGTTTTTATTGAGTTTAGGTTTTCTAGATTGATCTCATTTTTTTGGTTATTACTTGTAGATTGTTCCCACTGCGGCAACTTCTCCAAGAATACAGAGACATTTTTGGGAAACACTGGGAGCGCATTATAGATTTTTATCATCATCATCATAAGGGACTTTTGGCTGCTCCCTTATTTTCCAAGGGGGTCGCCAAAGCGGGTGGATCTGCATGTTTGATTTGGCACAGATTTTAGATTGGATGCCCTTCTTGACGCAGCCATCCCGTTTAAACAGGCTGAGGACCGGCCCCGGGAGTACGCTAATTTCTGACCCCCTGAGGCTGGATTTGTGTCTTTTCCCAGAAACTAACTGGAGATCTTTCACGCGTAAGAAGCACTAGCAAGTGGGAGGGATCAGTAGATGAGATTATATTTATTTAAAAAAAGATAGGATTGAACATGAGAAACGGGTGCTTTTCTTTCCTATCCATTCATCAACGTGTCAAAGGAACTTTTATTCTCTGCTTGGGGCTCCATCAAATAGTTCCTGGAACAGCTTGACCGAAAAGCTTTCTTTGACTGCCGTTCAGAAGCTTAAAATCTCCCAGAAAATCTATGGTTTTCCTAGAAAACTCAGTTTTATGCATCAATCGTGAGTTAGCTGAAACTAGAGACTCTGATGTTCTTATCCTCTGAGGCCTCTCACATCTCAAAGGGTTTTTCTAATCATCAGTTAGCCTTTTAACATGAAAAGCTCACATTAAGTAATGGCACCTAGCTTGAATACAGAAGGGACAGTTGCTAGAAATTAAAATTATTCTTTTTACCATTAATTGTGATTTACAACATTAGAAAGCCTTTTAACCATAGAGCATGAACACTTTAAGAGATCCTACATGTGTGGTGTTGGTGCACAGAGCAATCAATAAAGTATGGCAGCGCGAACAAAGATGGTTCTCACCTGTGAGCGTCTAACTTTATATCTCCTCGCTTCCTCAGTGTTGAAAGGCAAGAAGCTGAGCCTGCCAGCGTAAAAACGCGTAGAAGGAGACGGTGACTCCGAGCAGACTCAGGGGGTGCGGAGATGACATCATGGATCCTCATGACCTGTAGTAAAGGATGCCTGAGACAGAGAGCCAACTATTTTGGGGGGAAACACTAGTCTTCTTGATGATTGCTGATGGAACTGGTAAATGCCAACAAACACCAGAGCTGAACAAAGATCAGCCCAGATCAAGTTTTGGATTTCCGTGTTCAGCATCTTGCCTTAAGCTTCTTTTCATTGCTGTTCAAATAGGAGAAAAGGCTTTGTTTTTGTTTTTCTACATGTGAGGTGTATACGCTTTTTTTTAATGTTTTTTTTTTTATTATTTTTTTAAAATAATGCCATACGTGGTGGTCGACTTTGATCAGTACCTTGTTTGACTTGGTAATGAAATGCACAAAATGTACAGTCTTATTAAAGAGCGAGATAAAGAGTAGTGTATCAGAGTGCCTGATAAAGACAATGTCCACTTTCTCACAGTATTTTTTTTTTTATTCTCTTTTGCATTTTTTTTCCAAGGTAATTGTACGCATATCATCTAATACATGTACCCACTTTTTGTAATGTTTAGAGGTCACACCAGCATGTTCATCATTTTGTAAAATGCGGCTTTCTATAAACATTTTAAGACGTTTCTCTTCTAAAATGGAAACTTTTATGTAATAGAAGCTCCTCAGAGAATTAGCAGTTTGATCTTAAACTCAAAAAGTAACACCGTGAAATGAATCACTTTAATGCCAGCAATCATTTTATGGTAGATATCAGTATTTTCAGATGGTGGCTATATCAAATGAGGATGTTTGGTAAGTTTTTTTTCTTCTGCTTATTGTATTTTAAGCAAACTAAAATGCATCAGTTCTCCTGTGGCTTCATTATAAACTTCATACAGTCTTAAATGAATGCTGCATCACCTTTTGGATGTTGAGCGAGCACAAACTCTGACTGCACCCTGGTAACCAACTCATGAACACCTTCCAGCGGCGATGTGCCAGTTGTGGAAATCCTGAATTGATTGAAATAAGAACAAAACAAGCGCCACGCTTCCCACACTCGGGGTCTGAATGTTGCGATGTCACCCGTACGGTTCAATCACTAAGAGGGTGCGATGGTGGTCAATGGGTGCATTTCTATATTTCAAAGGCCTCTTGTTAACATTGGAATGGCGTTCTTAAATGATTCATTCGTTTTACTCCTTTTTTAATTTTTGATTTTTTTTGCATGTTATCACCTCCATTAAAGATTTTATGAGAATCACCTGCAGAGTGTTTGTGGTTTAATAAAAACATTAAAATAAGATGAACTTCACAGCAGTCAAAATGTACCATGTGCAGTTGTAAGTAAAGGGAGAAATATTTGTGATGAAATTCCAGCTTATGCAGATCAAAGTCCTGCATTGATTAGTCAATCTTACGTTGCACATCTTTGAATTGAACATACTGTCAACTGCACACAGTGTAACTGAACACACTGAGTGTTCAGCCTCATCCTTGTCCCAGTGAAAAAGCATTTTTTGCCATCAATAAGTCAAGCAGTGTCTTAAGTTTGGCAGTTTCCAGGAGAACGGTACTCGTCTGACCTCATTGTGCTGAGTGTAAAGTTTGGTGGAGGGGGGGGATTATGGTGTGGGGCTGATTTTCAGCAGCTGGGCTCGACCCTTTAGTTCCAGTGAAAGGAACTCTTAATGCTTCAGCATATCAAGACATTTTGGACAATTTCATGCTCCCAAATTTGTGGCAACAGTAGATTTAATACACAAGTACAAAGTGCAGCGTCCTACTAAGGTCTCAAATAATGACGCCACAAAGGAAACCACAGAATGAAGCCCATAACATCTTTGACAATAACAGGATCAGAAATATTGACAGCATAATGAAACCGTACAGCGTACACTGGTTTACTCCAACAATGTTTATTTCTGTCCACTCAGTCCCACAGTACGGAGTGTGGATAAACTGCTTCTCAGTTCATGGGGTGTGGTTCTCATTAGGATTGATAGCACACTGATAAATTGCTGTATACAGTACATAATCAAACTGTGTTCTGTACAACATTTTTCATCATACTTGATACTTTTTGGGGAGTTTTCCCCTTCACATGTAACAGCAAACACAAGTGAACATTAAATAGCTGTACACTTAAAAAAAAAAAACATAATAGCAATTTATAATAAAGTAGTGCATAACCTTTTTGGGATAAAGTACACTGTGAGTGCATAAGTTCCTCCTTTCCTCTAGTTCTTGCAGTGAGCCCCCCATAAAGCCTCCCTCACTGGTTGGTGAGTCCTGCTGTGAAGGCTGAATGTTTTGAAACTGGACGTTACAATTAAGGGACGGATCTGACTGAAAAACTGAGGGATACCTCGTAGGTGAACGAGCTGTCAATCACAAAGTAGCCCCGCCCTGAATACTCAGCTTTACCCTCCTTTTTGATAAATATTGTATTGTAACACAGAGTGGCCATTAGAAAGAGTGCATGTTTAAAGCACCTCACCATCAGCTTCACTCTTCAGATCGAAAAGCTGAGTCCATCTTCAATATTTGATTGAAATAAGGCTTTTTGACTTAGTAAATGAGGGAGGTTCCAGATTAGTTGTTCTATGAGTTTCTCTCTTATTCCACCACAATGAGACTGTTGAAACAATAATATTAAGCTGAAGACATACAGTAACCATGAGGTCTGTGGTAACAGATTTCAAACAATACACTAAAGCTCACATCCAGGAGTCTGTGTCACTGCATCGCAGCCACCCAGCTTCAGCAGCGCTGACTCAAAACTTCAGCCAGGCAGAAGAAGAAGACACACACTAATTGTCCTTCACGTCCTTCTCTTTTGATGTTTCACACTCACTCTCCTCACCCTCGATTACACCTTTCTGGTTTTGGAAAAAAAAAGATCAAACAAGAGAAGAACAGATTAACTCCACTAATTTAAGTGTCACCAGTGTCCCTCAAACAAATGTTGAGATTCATCAGACCAGGCATCATTTTTCCAATATTCTGTTGTCCAACTTTTGGTGAGTCCCTCCAAACTGTAGCCTCAGTTTCCAGACCAGCAACCATCACTCAAATCACCTTTCTTCTCCATTCTGATGCTCAGTTTGACCTTCAGCAGGTCGTCTTGACCATGTCATAACTAAAGTTGCTGCCATGTGGTTGGCTGATTAAATAATTGCATTAAGAGCAGTTGAACATGTGTACCTAATAAAGTGACCAAATGTGGCTGCTCAGATTTAAAATGTCCAAAGTTTCACATAAGTGATACCTGTGAGCCAAAAGCTCATCTCTCAGGCACACAGCTCTGGCTGTTTAATTATTTTGCTTGTGAGGGGCAGCCAATCAGAAGAAAGTTATCTGTAAGGGAGCTAAAATAGGTTCTTTCAGACAGTGAGTGAACCCAGGGGCTTTACCGAGGATAAACAGTGATTAATTTGAACTGTAAATCATGCAGAGGTACTCTAGTAGAGCCCAGAGATAAAAACTTGGAACTGGAAATGAGTATAATACGTTCCCTTTAAATCTGCAACATAAACAGGCAACAAATCTTTGGCAGTCATCAACTAAACTCATGCGTCATTATCAGCACATTACCTTTGTCAGATGCGGGTAATAACGGTTCAACAGGCCGAAGATGGTGATATATATAACGTTAACGATGGCTGAAGCCACCACGGCAAAGAGGGCGATGCCAGAGAGCACCCAGAGCAGAGCCAAACCTCCGACAAACAGCAGGAACGCTAAGAGAACAAACACAGACAGGTTTGTGGTTACCAGGTGGTGCAGTGTCATAAAACATTACAGCGCCTGGTGGGTTCTGACACAGGGGCACCTACCCTCACAGAAAACAAAACCCACAGCCGACATCATTGTGGTCACAACAGCAAAGGTGAGAAAGAGTCCGACAGGCACTGCAGCCATGGCACTGAACATTAAAACTGCCAGAGCTACACACGAGTGGCTGCAGAGGTACTGTCCGATTCTTGTGCTCAGCAGCCGCGCTACCTGTGGAAGAGAACGGGTTTCCGTGAGGCTGGAGGGAAATCCATTAGCTGATGGGCACAAAACAGTGAAAACAGAAAGACTTTTTGACAGATTGAAGTGTGAAGTTTTGGGGTTACCCTGGGGTCATCTTTAAAGTGTTTCAACAAGGCCGTCCACCTTTCCTTCAGCTCCTGAAAGTCAGTCCCACTGCTGCTGCTGCTGCTGCTGCTGCTGCTCTGCATCTCCACACAGGTCTGAAGCAACTGAGAAGGAGTGCAGGAGAAAAAACACACACAGTTAATTTGGCTGTAAAATCCCACCACTTAGCTCCTGTTTAAAAGTTACTCCAGCAGCTTCAGTCTCTGCAAAATAAATAAATAAGTGGCTTAGAAACAAAATTTAGGACAAAGCTAACACCTATTGTGCAGTTCTGCACAATAGGTGTTAGCTTTGTAACTTAACCACAAACTTTTAAAACTATATGGGAAAAGTTCTGCTGTGAGGAACGTAAACTGTGACAAACCTCGTCTGAGTCTCAGCAGCTCACAACATGAGAACGAACGAACGAAAGAAAGAAAGAGTGATCGGTGGCTGCCTCAAACACTTCCACAGGCACAACACACCCTTTTAAAACACACATCTCATTTCTTCTTGTTCCTCCTCCTCCTCCTCCTTCTTCCTCGTCTCAGAATCCCCCAGAAAGGCGTCCTGAGGTTAATGCTGCCACCCACTGGTCACCGCATGTGTTGCAGCCCAATGATGCGGAAATGACTGCGTTACAGCAGCAGCGTAAAGAATAAAAACAGAAGGCTTTATAATGTGAGGTAGTGTTTTTTTGGATTTCCTGTTTATTTTCCACATATTTGTAAATCAATTATTTCAGTAGAAAAAAAATACAAATCGCTATCCATAAGACAGCTGCGACTTATGTAGCAATGTAATGTCTGAACTGGAGATACTGCAATAGTTTTGACCTGACTGTATCCAGACTAATATGTGTTTATTGCCCTCTAGTGGTCAAAATGAAAACCTTCAACGCCACAATAACTTGCATACAATCATTTCAATATAAATATAAAACCAAACATTAACACGATAGTAGCATATAACACTTACATTGGTAGCGCATTAATAAAGATATGGAGAGCAGAATTGTTCCTACATGTTACAGCGACGTTTCTGGATTTAACCAGTTCTTATTTTGCTGTTGTTAGATTATTGGAATATTTAAGTTTATTTGGACAATTTCTTCGCTTGTTGCCTTTTAGTGGTGACATTTCCTTTATCCTCAAGCGTATTTCCACCTGCACAGCTGCGTGTTTTCTCCTCCTTCTCAGACAGACTGTCATTAAAATTAAAAAAAAAGGGAAAAAAATGCCGTCATTAATTATGATGGATGCCGTGGCCGGCCTTCTCTGCTTCAGCCTAATTGTGCCATAAAACACAAATGGACTTAATCGGACTGGTCATTGTTCATGATCTTTATTTTTTATGCCATGGGAGTAAAATGGGAAAGGAATCAGTCAAGAATAAAAGTTTTAATACACACAGGCAATTACAAGCAGGTGACATTATTATTATTAGGCAGCTGCAGATGTGGAGCAGCTTCAGCAAATGATAGCTTTGGAACATGCTCTGGTATTGATTGCTAAACCTTTGCTGCAGCTGCTTTATTATCAGCAGTTCTCCAGAGATCCGGTAGGGGGGTTCCTATTTCACTGCGAGGCTGTCAGGCTGAAATGGCTCTTTAGAAATAACGACCGCACTTTTTAGCTCTCAGCTCTGTGCTGCTATTAGATGGCAACAGTAAGATTTCTCTGCGAAGACTGATCAGAATATTAAATGACTGAGCTTCACCTCCACCACTGATTACTTCCTCAGTAAAAGATAGGAATGGTGCCCACAAATTATGTTAAGTCCCTCGAGTTTTAGACGGCGTTAAATATATGTGAGCACATAACTGCGAGGCATAGGCGATCTGTTTTGAATTACACCAAAGAGAGGCACCCTTGGGACCAGTGATGACAACTTATTTGGACCCTTTATAGCTGCTGGCCATACTAATTAATCACGCTGTTTTGTATTGTGCAGAGGGGTAAGGTCTGGTGAGAGAGAGAGAGACTGCATCCACCTCTCCAGACTGCTAAACACTCGGTGAACTCGGTGAACCAAAGCTTCAGAAAGTACAGAGGAGGTTACACAAGAGAAAATTGTGTATGCAGTTTGCGTATCTGCGCCCGAACAACAAGGGATTCCCAATAATTCAACCCTACATTTCTCCCCCCCTGCAATCTCCTTGTATTCCAGACTCTTTTTTTTTTATGGCTCTTCCTCGTCAGATTATATATATCATAGTGGAAGCGCCAGCCTGGCTGCTGCACCGAATTCCACACAACTTCTGACTGCTAACCAAAGCGAGCTTCATTAACAAGACCTGCTTGTCTGCTGGATGTTTATCAGTACACCCCTGCTGAATGCATTAAGCTTCATCTTCTGCCAAAGCTGTGAAGCATCTTGCAGGGAAAACAGCCTGAAACCACAGTCATCTGTCAAACACTCTGTAATCAATTAGTCATTAAGAAACAAATGACACCTCAGAAGCAAACAGCCTGTATTTGCAAATCTTTAATATTCGTTTTTGCAGTTGAAGAAAGTTTAAGCAAAGACCCCCCAAATTACAAATAAATCTTTGGATAATCTTCTCAGATGTGTTTTCTGACCCTGCGCCTGAAATTGGGGGCCACTGCTGTACATGGCATCACATGGTGTTTTGTAGTAATGCATTATTTAGGAGGAAACATGTTGAAATCAATCAAATCAGCACAGCAGCGCACAGCATTCATTTTTCATCACTTAGAGCTGCAGTGGGCAACAAACAGCCAAACAGCTGCAGCTCCCACCTCTCTGTTTATGTCCTCTCTCGCTGATACTGTACAGCACTCACTTGGCCTGCTCTGGACGCGTGAGTCTCCAGTTACCTTCTAGATTTGAGAAAAGCCTTAAATCAGAGCCAAAGGAGGTGCTGATGTCTCATCACCTTCAAAGTACACGGTCAGTGCAAAGTGCTAGAAGGTAATTATGGACTTTTATTGCTCATTAGGCCAAAATCATATTGCCTACCACAGCTTTAAAATGACGAAAGCCTGCAAAATGGAATGCACTTGGTTTAGAAGTGCATTTTTATTGCACCTGGTTGAAGCCGTGTGTCTTTCAGTTTGATGTGAGACAAATTCAGTAGTTTTTCTCTGGAGATGCAGCAAAGCAAATAAGGGGTTTCCCTTCTGTGACCAAAGTGGGCGCAGTTAACTGCGGGGCCCTTCTCAGATGAACCCATTTAAGAACGTGCAGTAAAACGAAAATGTGATTTGAATGAGGTGAAACCATATTATCACTTTTGTTGTGCGTTAATTCCTTGCCGGACCAAATAAGACATTTAAGTGAAACAGAGCTGTTCCGCGGCTCCAGAGAAAAAGCAAATGACATTTGTGACAAGCGGCCTGCTCGCACATGAGCGCAGATGAAAACTGAACGTTGTTAATATGTCCCATATACATGTGGCACGGAGATGTATTTGGCTGTCTGAAAGTAAATTGACTGCACGATATGTCTACTGGCATGTGTCGGGTTGCTCAACAGATTGCAACCAAAATGTGATTGATGGGCTGTCAGCAAATTCCAATTTGCATTCGCTGATTGTAAAAACTAATCACGATGAGGAGGAGGAGCGATGAGGAGCATGAAATAGTTGGAAATCTCCAGTGGTGCCCTGTTAATTGGTGCAGATGGCTTGTTTTTAATGTCACGTGTTTACTGATGTCTATTCTTCGCTGACACTCTGCAGTCGGAGCCTTCTGTGCATTATGAAAAAATGAGAGGGACCTGGTGCTTTTATTTTCCTCCGTTTGGCTTGTCTCACTCGATACCTGCACCTCTCCATCACACTGCCTGCCTATAACCAGCTTCCCCTCTGCCTCTCTTCCTCACTTTGTACACCTCTCTTTGAAGTCGCACAGGAGTGTTCGTCCAACAGCTGGTCGCAGTAGAACAAAATGTCTTTGGAGTCTGCCCTGTGTCAAATAGGATAGTCTTCATTGTCAGTGGTTGTCATTTTGCCAGATGAAGGGGTCTGTGCTTCCTGTCCTCCGACTGGGGAGAGTGAGAGGCTCAAAGGGAGCTCCCTGGAGGGTGGTAAAGGGCGCTGCAGAGGATGTGGTCAGAGCCCTCATCAGCCTCTTAAAGCTGACCAACAGCAGCAGCAGCACCGCTGCACCCTCCCCTCCAGAGGCGACGTGAGACGAGATAATGTGGTGTAGTTAGTTAAAGCTCTTCATTCTTGACGGTAAAGTCTACTCTTAAAGGAAAAAAGCTTATTACAAAATCAGGGCTGCTGGTGAGTGTCTTTTATTAAAGACACTCACCAGCAGCCCAGAAGCTCACAAGTTATGCGGAATCCATAGACTGTATAGGAATGATGGCTACAGATGCCCAGCACCATTGCTTTTATCCCCATTTTAAAGCCTCAATTTTAGCATTTTGGCCACTGTGCTTTGTTTTGTTTGATTAGTTTTCTGGGAGCACACATTTGAATAAGAGGATGGCGTGGGGGGGGGGGGGGGGGGGGGGGGGGGGGGGGGGGGGGGGGGGGGGGGGGGGGGGGGGGGG
>JAVDPK010002783.1:75975-91672 GCA_034780415.1 Cichlasoma orientale | reverse complement strand
AAGTAAATCATACCTGAGTCCTTTTTGTTTTTTTCTTTTTTTTGTAATGTTTAGTAAATTTAAATCTATTTAGGGGGATGTTGTCGGACCGTGTTATTGGGTAACTTAAATAATTTTGTAGCCCTTACCGCACCACATCTCTATAGACACCAAAATATTTTTTCCCCTTTCTTTTACTGCAATATAAATACTGTAATTTTCGTTCTGTGAAGTTGGACATTTTAACATTGGAGTTTATGGGGAATTCTTCACTCCTGGAGCTTCAAGTAGCCATTCAAGGAACTGCAGTTTTTGGCAGTTAGGAGTTGGCTTCATTTTTCAACACTATATCCTCATACACAGATATTTTGTAAATGTAGGTTTTTCTATGCATTTTGGCCTTTTGTCCACACGTAAACAGCACTTTGGATCACTGAAAACAGCTTTTGAAAAACTCCTGCCAGGGTGAAGATTTACAGGAACTCAGTTTCTGCATTTACAGGTGGACAGTGGTTTTGCACCTTTATTTCTTTTTTTTGTGTGTGTGTGTGTGTGTGTGTGTGTCACACTCTGCCACATGTTATTGTTTGCCGGCTTTTGATTGGCCAACATTTCTTCATTTCTTTGGGTTATATCGCCACCTGTTGCTCTGGCATGGTATTCACAGCACCTGAGATTAGATCATGTGGAGGGAGACGTTTTCCAAAATGAACTACGTGTGTGTGTGTGTGTGTGTGTGGACGCAGCCTATGTTGTAGAAAACAAAAACAAAATAAAACAAAGAAACAATGACAAAGTGTGTCTCACTGTTTTTTAACTACAGCCTTATCGCTGCCTTTTTGTGTGGCAAAAGTTTATTGCTAACTTTGTGCTGCTTTCATGATGGAGATCCATTACAAGTCAACCACACAATGGCTGTCACCTTCAATCCATTGCCTCACTGTCTCTATTGTACCTCTGCCCATCAGTTTTTCTCTCTCTGTACATATACTGCTGAAAAGAGGGGTAGTGACATAAAATGGAAACAGTGAGGTGTTGACTGTCACTGGCTGGGTATTATTTTGTTTGGGCTCCCCAGCGAGGCAGGGCCCTCTACAAACAAACAAAGGGGATCTGTTGAGAGCTTGACATTTCCATTTAGCCTGAGCCACCCTGCACTGGGTTGCCTATTCATTTCAATTGACTCCTGCTCTTTCTGTTGTCTCTGGAGCGGGGTAGATCTGCTTGGCATTCAGTTGGTATGGGGTGGCACATGCAGGGCTCGTCTCAGCAGGAACAGGGAAAGCCGAGGTGCAGAGGCACAATGTGCATGCTCGGAAAGACGCATGCAGAAAAAACAAATTCACCATTCTTTCCTTTTTTCTTTTTGGAAGAAAAAAAAAATAAGTGTCTCCAGCTGAAAAGAGATTACAATAACCTGGTGGACAGATAAAGGGGTGCTGTGTGTCTGTCTATATTTGATTGGGTATGTTTGCATGGGTGACCACTCTGTCGATCTGTGTGCTTTTGTGCATGTCTCAGCTCCCCCCGCTGCTCCTCTAATATAACGAGGGACAGGGCCATTGACGTTATTTAGCGGGAAAAGGGAAGGCACAGTGTGCTCCCTGAGGTGTGTAACGAGGCTGACTCATCCCACCACTAAAGGGACGTGTTCAGGCGGGCTGTCGACAAATGACACTGCAGTTTAACCCCTCACAACCGCAAGTATAACATGAGAGACCGCCGCTTTCTTACACAGCAGCAGTCATCAGGTTTTCTCGTGGGTCCCATGCAAAGCAGAAACAATATTGCAAAAAGGAAATTATGATCTAAAAAAGTGAAGCATTGCATCATTGCAATTAGGGACTTTTTTTTCTCTCCTTTTTAATCGTGGAGGAAATTGAGGTTAGGCTTTAATGGCTTTTCCGGAGGCGAATAAGACCAGAGAAGAGGAAAAAAGAGAGATGAGAAAAAAAATAGGTGGAAGGCAAAGGTGGTCTGAGGAAGGTGGCAGACGACTGAGTGGGGATAGAGACAGTCAGACAGAGACGTATTGAGGAAAGGCGGCAGGAGGAAAGGAAGCGAGGCGAAAGACAGAGAGTGGGTGAATATCAAAGCTTGCTTCAAAGGTCACGGGCACTTTGTTCCCGATGACCACCATTTCCCTTTTGTCTTCTCCAAGTATCAGCCCGGACATGAAGCAGGGCGATTCCTTAATTGTCCCAAACAAAAAAACAGGGGCGCATCCGCACTACAAAGCAGCAAAGAGCATACAGTGAAGATAAAAAATGATGGTTTTACAGAGCGTTTTACAAAGCATTCATTAGCATTCAGTATGGGATTTAAATGCAGTGACAGTCAACCTGATTCTTGATGTGTGAGCTGAGTGCTAACAGAGGATTTTAGACGGAACCCAAAAGAGAAATAAACAGCCTAAAGCTAAAATGAGAAAACTGGAGAAGAGGGGATATGTGCTGAAGCTGAATATTTAAGTTTAATGGGTATATTAAGAGGAAATAAGCCCCCTGTGTGTGCCGCTAATGATATTGATGTGACTGCAGTGCTCTGCTACCTGCTCACCTCGACAGCCATTCATTTTACAGACAGGCCACAGTGAGTCAAGGTTTGGACACGAGTGTCCTCACATCAAGGCTAAGCCTGCCGCCGGTGATGAGGTGCAGGTATCGTGCACTGCATGACAAGAACCTGCTTTAAATGTTCTAAGGATTAGTAAACAATGCTGAGAATTGTGATGTTCATCTGAGAAAAACGTAGCTCGTGTGATTGAGTGTGATGTGTGGACAGATGACAGAAAGAAGTGGAGCACGTTAGATACAGAAGGGGAAATGGGTAGAAGATGGGCATTAAAGTCACAGCAGTCTAATTACCCAGAGATTTATGTTACCGCTGTTCAAAGAATCCAAATGACCTGCGTGGATTTGGTTTGCCTTATTCTCTGCAGCAGTGACGGCGTTTTGCTGTCCGCTGGTCAAATAAAGTCAGCTCTGTCACAGCACATCTCTGATTTATTGCCTCAAACAATACCTCCCTCCTCTCTTGCCTCTTCTCTCCTCCCGCGCCCTCTCCGGCCCATCTCTCACATGACGAGCTGAAATGCTCACCTCTCTCCCCCCGTCTTTCTCTACATTCTTAAACCAGAGCTTGAAATCTGCTCATACTTCAGGACATACCCTCACATGCTTTCCTTTTCATGCCTAGCCTCAAAAACCAGTTTTAAAGCGATTGTATTTTTATTAACAAGCCACCAGCCCGCCACAGATGCCCCGTCGCTGGTACAGATTGACAGATCAATAGTTCAAACTAAAAATCGATGGGGGCCCACTGCTTCATTAGCTTAAGCAGCGGCTGACACCGGCCCTTACACTGCAACATGGAAGACGGGGTCGTTAGTGCCGAACCTTTCCAACCTTTTCCCCCCTGGGTGGACGCATCAGTGCGAGTTGGAGGTGACGCTTTCAGTCGCACTGCTGACTTGTGAAAGGCAGCATAAAACTGTGAGAAGCTTTGAGGAGCGGGGAGGTAGCGTGCAGTATGTGAACACACATATGTTTGGGTGCACAGGTGGCTGAGGAGGAATCCCCCTGAGAGCTTTACAGCAAGCGGCTGACAACAAAGACGTGTGAATTTCTTTTCTTGCAATGCGTACGTGTTGTTGCATGGATACCTGTTCCATAATGCTCTCCGAGGCCCCAGTTTTTATTTAGTTCAATCAAAATGCGCTTAGATGGAAACACAGCAAATTTTGTGAAGGACAAGGGCCATAATTTCTGGAGCAATTGGCACTATTTGTTAGTTGAAACAGCCCAGGTCAACAATGTGCTCCATTTTTTGAAAGTGTGCAGTCATGGAGTTGAACTGGTCTACCAGAACATTCTTATTGGCTGCCCCCGGCAAACAGAAGGATCGAGCAGCAAGTGGGTGGGACTTCTCACAGCCACACCCACTTGCTGGGTGACCATATTAGGGATTTACCCACAGATGCGCGCACACACACACACACACAAAAACAGTTACTGTTACATAGTTACACAGATATTGTGCTGTATTGTAGGGCGTATTGCAGACTAGCTGTATCTTATGGTACCGCTGACAATGTGTTGTGATATTACTGTGCCGTGAGTTAATCCATGATTCCCGTCCAAACACTGAGCTTGTTTTGGTAAAATTGTCTTTTATGACTAATTAAATGAACTGTTAATTGTTAATTATTGGCTGCAACAGAGATTAATTTAATCTCCTTAGCGGCTTTGTGCCCTGCTGCATTATCTCAGCGCGCAGACATTTCATTAACACGTTTTGCGTGTTTAATTCAGATGCCGGAGTCTTCGGGCGAATGTAAAATGGCTCCTGTTTGAAGAACGGGTTGATAACTCGCCGGGGTGTGTGGGATTTAAAATGTGTGTACAGGTCAGTAAACACCTTCATAAACAACAGATTGTGTTTGAGAAATCTTGGACTGTGTTGGCCCAGACATTCGGGGCACCCTCTCTTGAGCACCCACTTATGTCACACAGTATTGCTCATTAGCTGATGGCTTCCCACTACACAGTCTGTGTCTTACCGGCGAGCGTTCCGAGACATGCTGTACTTCACCTCTGTAATTCCATCATGTGAAAGGAAGAGCCAGAGAAACTACTCTTTCATTGTACTGCTTGCTATGCCGGCGCACGTCTGCTCTGTCTCAAGCAGTGTGGTGTAGTGAGTAGAGAGCGAACGAGAGAGCCGGTTAGCGATTAATTAAAAATGGGGCAATTCGTTTCAGCTCTGTCGTCTGCAGCACCCCGAGTCGGGGCTCAGAGGTGCTACTTCGCCAGCTCGGCTGTTATTAATCTCTCCCTCTCTATTAGAGCTCTGATCTTTCTCTCTTTAACTCCACTTTTCTTCTTCTGGGTGTCCGCGTCTTCCATTTTTTTTGGCTCGCTCCCTATTCATCTGCTTTTTGTTCAATTCGTCATTTCACTATAGGTCACAGTAATCTCTCCTCACCACTCCACTTACGTAATCCCTTTTCTTATCACCTTCCTTCATGTTGTATTCCCCCCCTTGCTATGACCCCTCTCTGCCTGCAGCATCGCAGGTCAAAGTTAGTCTGCATGGATGTGATGCTGCTTCAAAAACCCCCCCATTTCTGTTAACTAGTGAATCACTGGCTGACAATCAAATTAACATCTTCCTTTCCGTCAAATGTGCCTAATATGTGTGGTTCTGTAGGTCACGCCGCTACTACTCACACATGCTGCGCTCATGAAACATTCATGATTCAGCTTGAGTGGAACGAGCTGTGTCATAATGATTGAATAAGTCGAACCTGCTGCTGCAAAGTATCAGCCCGCTGCACTCAACTCAGCCATTAATTCAGATGACTATTGTAGGATTGCTTTACACTCTCAGGTTATTGTTACTCAGTGATTAAACAACCGGCCTCAATCCAATTTGTAAAGACGACTCAGCAACAGAATCAAATAAAATTTAAGAAAAAAAAAAAAAAAACGACAGCTAAGTAAATTGCTTGCTCCGCCATCCAGGAGAAACAATTAGGCGGGGTTTGATCAGAAAGAACGACTTTTTTACTTTTACAAGACAGCAAATCTCTGGAGCGACTGCAGTCTTGGCACACAAGAGCTTTTCGCTTTGCAATGCAGATTTGTTTTGAACCAGCACAGCTTAGCTTGTTGATAACATCTCACTCCCAATCTTTATCAAGCAAAGGGATTCAGAGCTAAAGAAGATGTGTTAATCATGGAGATTAGGATGAATAAGACATTAGAAGACACTGCTGGTGTTCAACAAAGTTGGTCCACATCATATCAAAACTCCCAATAAATCAAATCTTAAAATTGGGGTTAATTAGTATAACCTCTGAATTATGTTTTATGCTCTTTAATCACAGATTGAGTCCAGTGTTTTGGGGTAAAAGCAGACTGGGTGACAGTCCAGTGGGTTTTTACCTAATCTTTGATTGGGCTTCAGCACTTTTCCTCTTTCATCTGACCTCCAGGCTTTCTGTCTGCCTCTGCTGTCTGTCTCCGTGTCTCTGTTTTACACACACACACACACAGACTCACATCACTTTGCCTCCCTGTGTGAGACTAGGTCAGCGCTCATAGATCACGCATCGGGACGGAGACAGTAAATGGGTCTGACAATGTCTGTGAATGGACTAATCATTCAATGGTAAAGACACGAGAAGGGACTGTCATTAATTCGGGCCATTGAGAGGAAACATATAACACACGCACACACATACGCTCGTCCCAGAGGTCAACCCATGACTCACACAATTTGTCAAGACACATATACACTGCCAACATATACACATATCAGCTCCAGATTATTAAAGAAAGGGGCTGTTTCTTAGTTTGAGAACAAAACTCTGCAAAATATTGGAAGAGAGTAATTTAACTTATTGATGCTCTACATACACAGTTGTTGTTTTTCCTCCCTGAATATTTATGCCTGAATATTTCCAAGAAAGAGGCAAAAGCACAAGAAACTCCAGATGGGCACAAGCACAGACACATACATACTTCGTACATGTGCATGCACAAGTGTTGGCCACAAGGTCAGACTGGCGAGTCAACAGTATGTGTGCATGAAGTGACACTCAGGAGCAGCTGTGCATGACACACTCACTTGGTCCTGCAGGTAAGTGCACAACAAATCAAGATGCAAAGCTGCATGGCACCAAAGCAGACTGTTAGCATAAACGTGAGCAAATTAACACAGAATAAGACATGCAGGTGTGTAGACACAAAGCATGCACTTATGTGCACATCTCTTACCTGGTAGGCCAAGACAGAGCAGGACACTGTAGTAGATGACAGGTAGTGGTCCGAGGGGGCATCCCTGGGCAACCTCAGCGGGATTCTGCCAGGTGCTCCCATTTGGGGTAAAAACAGGGAACATGTGACTGTGCTCCATGGCCTCTTTCTTGTCCTCTTCCTCAGCTGAGCTCAGTGTCAAGAAGCCTGCTGGCCACAAGATCGAACCGCCTGGTAGCCGGTTTGGGGGAGAGGGTGCTCTGTCCTTGGGTGCCAATCAGCATGAGTGTGTGTACGTGTGTGTTTGGCAAGACCGCAAGGTTGAGTGAGTGAGAAGGAGGGAGGAATGGGAAGAGATGGAGGAGAGAGAGGCAGCAGACGGGGAGATGCGAGGGATGATATGTGTTAGTAGGTGACGGAAAAGGAAGGCGGCGAGAGGAGCTGAGAGGGAGGCGTGAAGAGGTGAGTGTGAAGGTAGAAGTGGAGAGGGGAGGATGCTGCCTGAGTGTGTGAGCGAGGGGAATGAGAGTGAGTCGAGAGCGCAGCAGGGAGGAGGAGAGAGGGAGGGTAAAGAAGAGGGAAAGAGAAAGGGCAGAAAGAGAGAGAGAGAGAGAGAGAGAGACGGAGGCTGAGGCTGAGAGTGGAGGCAGCAAGTGGGAGGATGACGGGAGGTGGAGGGATGCTTAAAGAGAGAAAGAGAGGTTTGAGGGCAGAGAACATAAAGAGATCATAAAGCTGATGAGGAGCCAGATGTGACAGATGAGAAAGGATAAATGGGGGGTTAAGTCAACTGTAGAAAAGGACACAGTGCGTTTGCCCTTGTCATTGTGTTTGTTTTCTGTCAATGTGTCTCTTCGTTGCATCGCGGCTTTCTGCAAATATTTGATTGCAAAGAGTTACTGGACAGATCACAAGATGGGTCCATTAGCCTTTAAAATGTCTTTACATCCACGAGCCAATTTGCACATTCTGAATGTCACACGGAGCAGAATACATATGACCAGACTTGTGTGTGCATGTAGGTGTGTGTGTTTGTGCATGTGTGTGTGTGTGTGTGTGTGTGTGTGTGTGTGTGTGTGTGTGTGTGTGTGTGTGTGTGGGAAATGGGGGACGAGATTGGCTGCACAGTCAAATTCTTAATGCAGTGTGAACCATTTGAATCTCCAGCTAAAATGTGCTAATGAACTCTAGGCTGACACTGAAAAACACAAATATTCCTCCTTAAGACAGATTCCACTTTCTGGTTCCTCAGTTGGTGTGACAGCAAGACTGCAGCTGTCTGTTCTTTTCATTTTCTATTCATCTGTCAGTTATTAAAAATGATCCTCCAGTTGTTTAGTGTGTAAAATTATGTGTTTATTCCTCTGACTTTTCAGAAAAAATACATTGTTTTCTACATCCCGATAAACACAATGCAGCTGAAACGCTTTGGTACGATATTAGAGATAAGTGTTGGGTCTTTTTATTAATTTGCTCTTGAGTTTCAGAAAAAAAAGAGCAAATGAGTAATGTAATGTAGCCTGTTTTACCCTGTAGGCCTCTGTGAGGGGTGCAGGCCCTATCTGTTAAAAAGAAAAGAAACTGCCACTATTTTTTAAAGGTTCCCAAGCATGGCGTGTTCACTGAAGAGGCTCCTTTGAAAAACCAAGATTACAAACACATGAGCATTGTTGTTTCTAATTGCATCCTGGGCTGATGATGATAAGCACAAAAAGACTTATTTAAATTTTTTAAAGTGTCTCTCTTTTCCATCGAGCCCACTCTCTACTGTTCTGCAACTGCTAGTGACTTAAGTTTTTATTCAGGTGGAGATTTGAAACAATACCCTCGGGCTTAAGAAAGATAAAGCTCTTTGTTTAATAAAAAAATTAAAAAATCAATTTCTAATGGAATGAAAAGGAGAAAAACAAACAGTTCTTTAGATTTGGTAAACAATAATCAGCAAATTTCATTCATTTGCTTTGCTTTTGTTTTTATTCTCTCAGCACTTGTTAACAGAATGTCAAGTGATGGATTACTGCAGTTCCCCACCTAAGTACAAGTTTAAGGGCCATTTAGATTACATTTTGAAAAGTAATGGACTTTTTGTAATGGCTTATTTGCAGATTTTGCACACAAAATTCACTCATTAGTTACATCTTGCTAGTACTGAGTTTGACCCTCTTTTGCTTTCAAAACTGCCTTCAGTTCTTCGTGGCGTAGATTCAACCATTCCTCAGAGATTTTGGTCCATATTGACACAACAGCGTCACGCAGTTGCTGCAGATTTGTCGGCTCCACGTCCATGACAAGAATCTCCCATTCCACCACATCCCATAGGTGCTCTATTGGACTGAGATCTGGTGACTGTGGAGGCCTTTTGAGTACACAGAACTCATTGTCATGCTAAAGAAACCAGTTTGAGATGATCTGAGCTTTGTGACATGGAGTGTTATCAGCTAGAAGCAGCCATCAGAAGATCGCTGTGATCATAAAGGGATTGGCACGGGCAGCAACAACGCTCAGGGAGAAACTAAGACTCGTCAGACCAAGCGGCATTTTTCCAACCTTCTGTTGTCCACTTTTGGTGAGCCCGTGTGAACTGTAGCCTCAGTTTCCTGCTCTTCGCTGACAGGAGCGGCACCCGATTTGGTCTTCTGCTGTTGGAGCTCAGCAGCTACATAAAAGATGCTCCTCTGCATACTTTGGATTTAATGAGTCACTGCTGCCTTCCTATCAGCTCGAAGCAGTCTGGCCATTCTCCTCTGACCTCTGGCATCAACAAAGCATTTTCACCCAGAGAACCGCCGCTCGCTGGACATTTTCTCTTTTTCAGACCGTTCTCTGTAAGCCCTAGACACGGTTATGTGGGAAAATCCCAGCAGATCAGCAGTTTCCACATCCTAAGTCACCTTTCTTCCCCATTCTGATGCTCAGTTTGAACCTCAGCAGATCATCTTGAGCTATTGCTGCCATGTGATTGGCTGATTAGATATTTGCGTTAATGAGCAACTGAACCTGGCACATAGTATCTTATAAAGTGGCTGGTGAATGGATATGATGAGTATGGAAACTATGATTAGCTGTTCCTACACTAGCTACAGAAATAACACACTGTTTACAGCAAGACTATAAAGCTCGCAGTAGTCTAACACTTCATTTCAATAGCACCACAAACTGCTCCTCCAAAATGAAAATACATTTTTATTAACACCTCTGTAAAGTAGCATTAACAAAAACTAAACATAATGACTTTTATTAGACTGTGCAGTGACTGCTTATGAATAAGGGAGCAGCTGAAAGTAGCTTTTTTATTCGTTTTCACCAGATGTTCCTAATAAACTGCCAACTGAATGTAAGCAAAAGATTTATAATTACACCTGAGGGGCTTTTTTCCTTCCGCCCTCTGCCATATCTCTCATTTCTGTGTCCTCTGCCACCTTTTCTCTCAGTACATGAACCGTAACATAAAGATGGAGCTATTGCAGTATAGCCACTGCATGGCATATAGATGTGTACACATTGCGATTACACTACAGGCTTTTTTAAGGCTTTCCAGAGACGCTACATGTGCAGAAAGCAGACATCAGATTAGCTTTGGCACGACTACAGTGAAACATCATGTCCATTTGGGGAGCTGTCAGCTGTGAGTCTGCTCTTTCTGTGCATCCTCAGCTCAATCCAGGCCTACGCTGCCTCTCTTTAGGTCTGAAGAAAGAGCCACATCCTGCTCATCTCTGCTGTCTGAGCAAGATACTGTAGATCATTTATAAAGTAGCACACGGGTCTGCGATAAGGAGGTGAGGGCAGATTAGATTAAAGAGGCTTTCACAAGGAAAGCGAGGAAGAAAGAGATTTTTGTGGAGGAAAATGAACCACTTGTGGAAAGCAGTGAATCACAGCACCATCTTAAAATCTGCTTGGAGCTTCATTTATGGCGTTTTGAGCATCTTCTAACCAGATGGGCACTACTATATAAGAAAGGAAGAATTGAGTGCTAAAGTGTCCAGTAATGGCTCACCCGTTTTTGCTGAAAGCCACTTGAATGTTCAGCTGTAAGAAAAGCGGAACGTGGTGAGTGAGAGTAGAGGAGAAGAGTGGAGGGGAATAATCATACGCTTTTAATTATTTTCTACTACACGTGAACACGCGAGCTGCAGGGGATGTAGGGAGGGGCGCTCCACGATTAAGTGTTAAATAAAATATAGCCAGATGACATGAAATTAATCAGAGACAAATGTGGGGGGAAACGGAAGATATTCTTCAAGAGTAGGTACCATAGCTGTGAAAAACCCCCACGGGGCTCGAGCTGGCCTGCTTTCCAGTACTTAATACAACATCATCATTGGTCCTTGTCACACAAACTCGATTACATGTAATCTTCTGGTACTTTGATCCAGGCGTGATTGTGTTGTGCGTGTGGGTTGTTGTTTGCAGTTAGATTTAATATAGGACACCGGATACTGTCCTGTATATGTGTGAGGGTATTTTTTGATATGCAATGCGGTGCTATTCTTCAAAACCAAACCAGGACAGGTGACAGGTGTTATGTTAGTTATGAAATGTGTCTGAACCTCAGCCCGACCTCATTACGCCCTGCGGTGACACATGCGCATGAGTTCAGTGGAAGGATAGGTTTGTGCAGGTCGTTATAGTGCACGTGCGATATTAACTCATTACATCATCGTTACACACAGTGTTCGAGGACCTCACGCTGCCGCTGAACTGAGCACCCAAACACAGGTTGTTGCTTTAAATGCTGAAGAAACGTTTGCTGATTTTGTGTTCAGTGCGAACATTATTCAGAAATCAAACTGTTAACATGTAAAATGCTCTGCTGGTGTTAACTGCTATCTCATCTATTTTATTTCCTGCATCGAGATAACATTTTCAGAAAATGTGCCAATGATCCAGCCTAGGGGTGCAAAGAACGTCTATTGGTTCTCAGATGGTGTGCGGTCAGGTTAGTTCAGGTGTGCCTTGGGGGGGTTTTGTTAGCGATACATGAAACACCTAAATACTAAAACTGAAAACTGCACAAAAAATGAATACATTTATTTTTTCAGCATTTTATGGGCTCTCGTGGAGGAGCTGGCTAATGTTAATATAGTGCCAAACAAGCTAAGAAGGCATAAGCATCCCTGGCCTACTTCAAAAGAGCACCAGCTCTGAACCAGAAGCTTTAAGACTGTTTGTATGACTGTGTCTGATAGTTACATACTATTGGAGCTTACTGCAAAGAGGAAAAAAGCCTCACCTGGCAGTGACTACAATCAGAAGAATTGGCATGCTAGGTGACAGCAGCTATATAAGAACAGAGGTGTGTTATTGCATGTCGGCTTTCCCTCCAGTGTGCCTCGTGCACACACCACTGGTTTAGAAGTAGGCTATAATTATCTATAATACTTTTATGCTGTGCCTATCTGGACATTTATAGTTATATTTGGTGATGCCTTCTTAAATCTAACCAAGTATAGTTCACTAATCTGTTCAAACTGTGACTGACAACTGAAAATATATATAAAATGAACTTTCTTGCACAAAGCCCTGAAGCCTAATTACTGTTACCAGCTAATTGCAAATGAATTCGTTTTAACACAATATGCTGGCATTCATTATATGAACAAAAATATTGGGCCACACCTCCTAATCTTAATTGAATTCAGGCATTTTTAGTTCCCTTTCCACAGAGGGGGAAAAAAAAGAACCTAACATACAGTACCAGGCAAGTCTGGACACACTCACTCACTCATGTGGTGGGAACAAGCTTCCATACCTAGCCAGCTGCCTTTGCAAACATTTATGAGCGATTGGGTGATTCTATAACAGGAAGCCAACATTGCAACAAGTCAATTTCTGAAATTTCTTCCCTCCTCGATTTTCCACGATCAACTGTAAGTGGTATCGTCGCTAAGTTGGAATGTTTAGGAACTCAGCAACAAAGTGCCAGATCACATAAAGTTACAGAGCGAGGTTACGAGTTCCAAACCTCCTCTGGCATTAACATCAGCACAAAAACTGTGCACCGGGAGCTTCATGGCTGAGCAGCTCCTGTAAGGGGAATCTACAGTGTAACTACAGTTGTTTGTATAATATATATGTATAAATTATGTTAAAAAATAATTTACCATTTTGGGCTAAAGGGAGATTCTAAACATGCAGACTTTGTGAGGCTCAACTTTAAATTAGCCAATACTAACATCAGCATGTTATTACACACCACGCTTATTAGAGCTAAAGGTTAACGAGAAGGTTCAAATCTGACCCGATGACTGTCACCACCAGTCTTGTAGGTGTTCAGAATAAATTCAGATGCGTCCCTTTTCTAGTCTAAAGAATTGACATGACATGAAATATTACTTTTTTTTTCTTTATTGTAATCAACAAGTCCTTCAAGTTTGGGTTGCAGATGTAAACATGTCTGGGGAAACCCATTTAACATGATATATGCTGAGACATTTCAGTCTGGACCAAAGTGGTGCGCCTTGATTAGGGCAAATCGACATGCTGCTAGCACAGAAACAAGAAAAGAGAGAGAGACTCCAAAGAGGGAGTCCCGGCGATTCAATCACCAGGCTGTTAAATTCATCACACAGTTGTCAAGTATCAGGTGACATTAATTATAGATGCCTTGTGTGATGAGCCGTTTGTTTAGTGTGCCTGTAAAATTGGGCCGTGGATTTAAAGAGGAGTGGGTCAGTGAGGTGACACGTGAGCGCCGCGCCACCCTTGCTTTCCTGCTACTCTCCAATTTAGAGTCAGCACTCAAAAATAATAAGAGGAGTGGGAAAGAAATGGGAGCAAGAGTGAGAGAGAGAGTGTGAGGGTGAGAGACAACACGAGAGTGGGGATGTTGAATAAAACATAACAGGAGGAAAGAGATGGATGGATGATTGGGTCAGTTTTCCTCCACTCCTGTTTCCGAGCCAGCGCATGCAGCACTGAGCACACCTGCATGCTCGCGCGCATGCACAGCAGTAACGCATCTGGTGTACGTTGCACATCACATGCATGTTCATACAGCATGTATGCTATGGATGCATGTACTCAGGAAACCCTTTGATTTCACCTGACACCAGAATCGCCAGGGAAATTACAAGAATCATTTACACATCTAGCTGCAGCTTGGCACGCCCGAGCAGGCTCTCCGTCCACTCTCGCCACCCCTGGGTGGGTCTCTCTGGGCTAGGCAGCCCAGCTCCTGCCCCTGCCCAGCACCAGGGACCAGCTGGTCTGAGCAGGCTCTTATAATACTTCTGTTATTAGACTTGGGAAATGGAGACATTTAACACTGCTGCAGCTGAGACTAAAGCCCCACGGCCCTGTCTGTAAATTACATTGCTCTCACAAACAATTGCATTGAAATAAGGCCACTGAGGAGGGAGTTTGGCTCTGTAAAATGTAGCCTTGATGACCTAGATTCAGCAGCTCTCATCAGTGCGCGCGTGTGTGTGTTTGATCATCTTTACCAAGTATTGCTACTTATAAAGTTTGCCATTAAATATGCAACAACTCTAAATGCAGGCTCGTAGCTCCTGCTGAATTAAGAGAATGTCTTTCAAGTCCTTCTGTCTTCATGTGCTGTAGCTGTCGCATATGAGACTGGTTGTTATTGTGTACTTTACCTAAAAAAAAAACTTCTCAGCCTCTTTGAAATTGGATTCTCAACAGTTTCTGCCTGATCCTCCCGTTCACTTGTGTAGAGCCCCAATCTAGACTATGGCTGTTTGATGTTGTCTGAGCTGATGTGTGTTTATTTGCAGTTGGGCTTCTCCCATTGATCACAGCAGATTGTTCCCAGTTTTGTTTGCCCAAGCGTGCAGACATTAGAAGACTTCCTCATTCTGATCATACTGCCGTGGGAAATAGCTGTAAAAACAGTAATGATGGGAAAACTTTGCTTTCTTGTTTTTGGTGTGTATCAAAGTGATTCTGCAATAGGGCTCGGGTTTTCTTTACACTTTCCTCGTAGTGTGGATATAAGCTGTCAGCAGTTCAGTCAAAGAGTCATCGATCAAGAGGATTGAATTTAGAGGTCTTTGAGGCCAAGGTATCTGGTCCTTCACAAGAAAAGGCATACCTTAGGTTAGGATTAGGGCTAAGTTCCAGGATAAGAGATTAAATTTAGGATTAGGGTCATTGGGTTGGCAAGATATTATACATTTTTATTATATATTATATTTAATTTAGAGGCACATCATCAGGACCTTGAGTGTCCCAGGAGTTTCAGCCACTAGACACCCCCATCCAAAGAACGCCACGTCAAGGGTTAAGGTTAGTCTAAGACTTATTAACTGAAAATGCTGAGAAATCATGACTTAGTGATGTGAAAAAATGTTTTTTTCAGTTACAGAAAAAAGCTTCCATAATGTTTGGATGAGAAAGTGGAGTACTAAATTTTCAGTTAAGGCTAGAAAGGTTTGCTGGCAAGCTGCATCCATAATCTGCACGGGTGCATGGCACACACACACAGATACTTTCAGAGTTTTACTCACAGAGGAAAAGCACAGGCTTCTTGAGGAGGCCATCAGTGTGGCTGCACAGCAAGCCTTGTTGGAAACCGTATTGTTTCTCACCAAAATACACTCAAATAAAATTCATCCACCCGTGGATGGCCTTTATTATTAGAACAGGAATTTACAAACACACCTCTCTGTAACAATAATGGTGCAGCCTGATCCGCCTGATGCTTTGATGTTTGAGTTCACATCAGGACCTTACTGACCAATGGGCAACCTCCCGAGGTGAAAAATGAAAAGAGCCAAAAACAGCATAAAAAAAAAAAACATCCAATGCACGGTTGCTTTGATCAACAGGCGTCCCAACACAGGCACCTGGAGCCTGCTAGGCTTCACCTCCACTACTTTGAGTCATTTAAAATGTGTGTGTGTGTGTGTGTGTGTGTGTGCGCTATTGTTGTCTTCTGGAGCATTTTTAATGGCTTATCTGATTAATATCATTGCCTGCTGTGTGGCAGA
>JAVDPK010002783.1:32212-45449 GCA_034780415.1 Cichlasoma orientale | reverse complement strand
CTGAGTGCTAAATAAAGTGCAAATGCGTTCCAACATTTAATACCCAAAAAATAAATTATAAACAAGTAACGAAAAACTGTCTTCGTTACACACATCTTTAATTCTAATTCTCTCTCTGATAAACGTAATAAGTCATGTTTGCCTATTTGTCACTGCAGCCTCACTTTGGGATCCACTCCAGCTTCCCTGTTAAGTTACTCCGTTAACAGAAAGTCAACACTTTACAAAAACTCTTCACTCCTAAATGGGACTTTTATTGTGAAACATCTGAAGGAGTAGGGAACCATACGCAGCAACGGCTGGCTGGTTATTAATGGATGCCAAACCGAAGTGAATCAGAATCAATAAATTAAACAAAATTGCTGAATTTTTAAATTTAAAGTGATAGAAATGCACATTTATGCTTAACTGGAATGCGCATTTATGACAGCCACTTTGTTTTTTCCTGGAGGCTGATCATTATTGGAGACCAGGCTATTAACTGACCACAGTCTATCAGAGGAAATATAATAGCTACTATAACTGGATTCTTGTGGCTTTAAAAGTTAATAGGAATACAATAATGATTTAACCTTTTGCATCAATAAAAACATTAAACTTTTTGACAGATAAATATTGGCTTTGTTCCCTTTCTACAGGATGCTTTACTGCAATACCTTTAATGGATGTTAAATATGATTTTTATAGAGAGCACTAACTATGCATTTACCCGAAAAACATGCAGTTTTCTGAGGGTTTTTTTTTTTTTGGAAGCCCTCAATAGTGCCTTAGGTTTTCTACTCAGGCTCCCGGGTACAGCTGTAATCTCGATGTTGCCTGAGAGACCAAAAACAGGCGGGAAAAAGTACAAGTAGCTTCATTTCTGTAAATTTTGAGAGTGTCTGCGTAGACCGATTTCAGAGTGTAAATACATTTGGAATATTAATTTTTTAGCAGGCAAAAACACAAATGACACAAGAGACACAAATATTTAGTCTTAAAACACAGAGAGACTGGCACACAGTGTGTGAATGGAACGTATCCAGATCCTGTAACAGTGTGAATTTAAATGCATGCCTGAATATGTGATGCTTTCCAGACTGCAGACTGTTAACAAACTCAAATTTTTCATCTACAGGTGCCCTCTGCCCCTCCCACCTACACGGGGAGGCAGCTGTGGTGAGCGAGAGGTTTGGAAAGAGGGTGTGTGATTTTAAAAAAGAAAAAAAAAAAGGAAGAGAAGAAGAGGATGGAGAGGGTGAGGAGAGAGGATGAGGGGGTCCAGGATGAGGGGCCCCGTCTGGTTGGACTGGACTAACAGCACGGATGCCTACAGCGACCTTTCACTCTGTGTACAGACTTTAACACTGATTGTGTGCCAATCAACTACTGTTTGAGTGTGTGTGAGACTCACAGGAAGTAGGATATGGAGGACAGAGCTGAAGGTTTTCTAGTACACAAGTCTCTATAGAAGAGTTGACGTGTGAAAAGCATGTAGCAAAATAAAAAAAATTTAAAAAAAAGACTCGGATCTGGAAAATATCAACAAGCAGTATTCCTTTTTAGGTCTCATTTGCTCCTCTGACACTACAACATTGTAGGCATCCCTGAAAACTGTGAAATAGATTGCTTTTTCCTGCTCTCTCTCTCTCTCGCTCTCTTTCTGTCAGGCAGGATGTCTTTTCTGCTGCTCCTCACAATGAAGGCGTTCGAGTGGAAACATTTGGCTCCGTCCTCCATCCCTCCACACCGTAGGTGTAGACAGAGCACATGGGCAACTGTACAACCCGAGCAGCGCCCTCTTAAAATAGTCCTGCCTCTGTAGGTGTGAATGTGCAGTATATAAGAGGAAAGTGTGTGTGTGGTCCCTATAACACTCCAACAAACCTTTCCTCTCCAGGACTGTTACACCCCCTCCTTCCCTCTCTCTCTTTCACCTCTGTGTCCGATCTGAACCATCTGTGAATAAAACACGTAACTCTTCTCACCTTCAGTCATCCTCTCACCTGCATGGACACTTTGCAAACACAAACTCTGAAGCCTGAACTGCGACCGGACAGGAAGTTCCCAGTGACCGCAGCCACGACAAAAGCAGCCTGAAGCACCTGAACAGAGCTGCTAATGAACTGCTTTTAGATGTACGATGGAGCGGAGTGGATTATGATTGGACGAGGGGGACGTCAGTCATGACCGGGGAGGCGCCGCTTAATGAATCTAGGTCAGACTGCTGTGCGCTCCCACATCTCCAGAGCCACTGGCGGTTTGAAGCAGCCAGGAGAAACTGTCACTTTATATCAGCAGGAAACGGAGCGAGGAAATGAAATGGTCTCCCGTTCTTGGTTCCTCTATTTGTGTTTGTGCGTGCGTACGTGAGTGTTGTGATTTCATGAGTGTTGATTGGGGAGGAAAAAAAACAACAAAAAAAAAAAAGTCCAGGTTGCTTTCTGGTGCTAAATATTCCTCCGCACAACCCTCCAGTGAGGCACGGAACTACAAAAACAACACTTATATTGATACAGTAGTCAAACTGTGAGTGACAGACTATATATAGAGCTGTGGCTGCTGTGTGGAGATATCCTAGAGCTTTGAAAAGATCAGATTAACAGAGCAAGGTAGAAAGAGGGGGATCAAATAGAAGAGGAGGGGGAGAAGGAGGGTGGCGGTGCGTAGGAAGGAGATAGCAAGAGACGGCCCAAAGGGAGTCTGTGTGACAGTGAAATCTCAGAGCCTTCCTTCACTCAGCCTCTAATCTAGGTGAGAAAGCGGCTCCTGTGTCTGTCCGTCTGTATCCGTGTTCCTCTTCTCTGTGTGGTTGTTTTCTTTTTTCTGGTGAGGTGTCTCTTCCTCCTCCTCCTTCCTCTCCTCCTCCGGTCTCTCTGTGGTCAGCTATAGCTCAAGTCTCTGTGCCAAGAAGGACTCTTGTTTCACTGGAGTCTCGGTTTCACGCCCTTTCCCTTCATCATGGCACCAGCTCTCTCTTTCACCCGAGGAGCTGTGTACATAGTAGTGCTATAAAGCTTTGCTTGCTTGTTTACCTTTTCATTTTTATTATTATTTTTTTAACTGTAGGCTGAGTTTAGACATCAGTGATTCACTGGAGAACTGACCACTGCAAACTGATTTTATCTTCTTTTTTTTTTAACTGGTTTGCTTTGTGTTTATACATTTGCTTGTTGTTACATTATGCTTTTATTTTTTAAACTATAGCATTTTGGAAATGTTTCGCCAAAACTAGATGTGCTTTTATTTTATTATTTTTTTGTTTCTTTGATTAAGGAAATAATGTGAGCTGTCAGTAATCAGGATTTATGTTGGTTGTACCTCCCACGCTTTGCTGTTCGGGGGGATGCAAACATTATTACGGTATGTTCAAATTTCAAAAAAGACTACAATGCCTAATTTTGCCACTTCATGCAGTAAATGATGAATTATTCTGTGATATATTAGGGATAACTATAAAAAGCAGAGCAGGGAGGGCAGGATAAACTAACTTCAAGCCCACTAATAGTCAGTGTACTGGCCCCTGATCTTACTAAGAAAAGACAAGGGGTCAATCCTTGTCTACTGCTGTATGTTTATGTCTTACACACTGGCTATTCTAAAATAGGACTGCTACTTGCAGGCCAGCTTCATGCCCAAAGACAGCTTGTCCTGCTATGCCAGGCTCTGTTTGGGCAGACCCTGGTCAGAAGCAGGCTACAGGCCTCATATCCATGCAAGAAGAACTGTCCTCAGGGTTTTGGATGGTCAGCAGCAAAGGAGCAAAGCTCTTAAGAGTCAACGCTCAGAGCTGAGGGGGAGGGAGGTTTCGATTCTTGTGATGTTTTCACTCTATGTGGAGTACATTAAAAAAAAAAAAAAAAGAACAACATGACGTGACTTCGTAGACTTTGCACTCGTCAACTACCTATCTGTGCATGCTTATCACCATTTCTACATTTATGACCTTTCTCAGACGTACTTTTGAATACTAACTATTTATGTAAAGGTCATGTGGCAACAATCATACTTTCAGTGTATATCAGATGACACACTTAATGTCTGTGCTTTCTTAACCACAAAAGAGAGCTGGTTCTTGAGAAACAAAGGGAAACGGTCCAAAATAGTACGATTCCCCAAAAAGGAACAAAATGCCATCGTCGCTGGACCTAATAATAACTTCCTCTGTTAGTTTGAAGACTTGAGGGTATATATAAAAAAAAAAAAAAAAAAAAAATCTTCCAACTGATATTGTCTCTGTGTTTAAAATCAAATAGACTGTGGTGAAATTTTGCACAAAACTTCTATGTTAAGTTTGTCGTCCCTGGGTAGCCCATCTGAACACCTATCCTCCCCGGGGTTGACATGTCCTTGCCTGTCCTCTCCTGATTTGTCTTGCCTTCAGACTGTTCCACCGGGGCAGCTGACAGGGGTAATATTGGTTTTCACAGCTATGACTGTGCAGTGACGCAGCATGCCTATGTATAGAACTTGACTCCCCTGATTAGAAAAAGAAAAAAAACAAACAACAACAGTTAACTCTCTTGTTTCTGTAACCGATTCAGGAAAAAAAGAAGTTCAATAAAAGTGTCATGTTTGTAGTTAACTTTTAATCGGACGTGGTGTTTTTATTTTTTCCTGGTTAAACACGATTATTGTGGAAACTGTCAAAAATAACAGCCAATTAATATGGTAGAAAAAAAATGCCATTAGTACTGTATGCACTTTGAACATTTTCTAGGCTGACAAATGTTCAAACTTTAGCAAAGCTTCTGTCTATACATGTAAAACAAGCTAAATGATGCAAGATTTTCTTTACTGGATGTTTTCACTTTTCATGTCTGTAACCTAAAGCATGCAGTCGCTTAGCTTAGCTTAGCACAAGGATGGGTAACAGGGTAAAACCACAAGCCTGTACAAAAACATTTATGCAAAGCAATCAAATGAGATGCAACATTTTGATTTGTAAGCTTTAAACATGCTTTTAGGGGTGTTTTGTTACCTTTAAACATTTACCGGTCTTTATGATAATTAAGCTGACGGGCACGCAGGCTCCATATTTAATAGTCAAACCATCCTGTTTAACTTTTGACAAAAAAACAAGTGGAAAAATGTACGATACTGTCTGCAGAAATGCTTTGATTCATCACTCATTTCTTTATATTTTGATTCCAAGGAGCCAGACTTTCTGACAGTTCTGCTTTCTGAAGGTCTTTCAAAGCTTTTCTTTCTCACTCATTTTCAGTCCAGTCCTTGCACCCGACCATCTGTTTGTTAAGCCTCTTAACACTGACCTATGAATCATTTAAGCATAAAAAGGCACCTAACTCAAGGGATGAACCAGTGTTGTCTACACATAACAGACAACTTAGCGAAGAACCAACTCTAAATTGAATCTTTAGACACTTTTTTACTAGCAGCCTGTGATACAAATGTATTTTTCCCATTTCTTTAGCTGAATCTGCAAAATTTGCCAAAGATAAGCAGAGAGGTATAACAGTGAATGTCTACAGCGATCAGTAAAACACGGTGGAGGCTCTGTCATGGTTTGGGGCTGCATTTCAGTCAGTGGTGTTGGAGATCTTGTCAAAACTGATGGAATCATGAACATAGGAAAGTACCATCAGATTTTGATCCACCATGCAATATCATCTGATTGGCAATGGCTTCATGTTTCAGCACGACAATGACCCCAAACACACTGCCAATGCAGTCAAAGCACATCTGGATAGAAAAACATACAGTGGAACACCATCAGTCGTGGACTGGCCTCCTCAGAGCCCGGACCTCAACATTATTGAAGCAGTGTGGGATCATCTTGACTGAGAACAGAACAAGAGAGTTCAGGCTGTGCTGACAAATGAGGGTGGTCACGTCAAATATCACCTTTCAAACTCACACCCATCTGTAATGTTTGCACACGTTTGAATAAAATTACTGCTATCCTTGCAAAATATAAAGAAATGAGGAGTGTCTCAATACGCATAGTACAGTATTTTCATAAACGCCTACTTTGTCCATTGAAGATCGAGATGGAAATATCAGTCAGTAGTAGCATTTGAACAGTGTCTGACATGGGCTGTAAATGTTTCAGTTTTACTCTCTAAATTCAGGATCTCTGTGTGTAAACACAGTTTCAACCGACACGTCAGCCTGGAAGCGCAACCCAGAACCAGTTGTTATCTGTCTATGCTCTGACAGCTTGGTGCCTACACTACTTTCTGCCGCTGTGTGATCGAGTTTCAGTCGGGCAGTGTTCTGCCAGACTCTGCGGAGCTGGCTCCTCTATCAGATGTCCCCAGAATTAAATAGGCTGTTTTATCGCCTCACCCAGTGGCAGCTGTCTTCCAGGCATCCACATACCTGCAAAGGGAGATACATGACCCTCCTCCATGCCTTACTGTGAGGTGGTGCGCTTCAGTCGGTCAAGAAAGCAGTTCATCATGAAACAGAAGGGAAACCATCAGTACCCTCTCAGGTACACTGGGTTTGCGGATAGACGGGAAAATGCCAGGAGTGCACTTTAATCTCTCAGTTTAACTGACGCGCGGTCGAGAGAAGATGGCTGTTACCTGGACAGTGTTTCATGAAGGAGAACTGCAGAGTCACTTGAGCAGCGTGCAGTTTTTTTCATTTTTGCAAATCGAATTTCATGATTTCCACGGCTGATTCGTGACATTCAAGATAATGTTTGAATGCCAACGGGCAGGAAAAACAGACAGCTGAAGGTGGCAGACTCAGCAGGGATGATGCAAAGTGTCCAACTGTTCAGCGCATCATGCAAAAGACCAAAACCACATTCGGGAAAGTTGAATACACAACCACACAATGCAGAACATGTTACCTTACATTTTAATCCTTATATTTTAAGGATACCAGGCTTACTTAAACTCTTTAAATGAATAAGATCTAAAGAGAATATTAAACATTCTTGTTTTTCTGTCAGATAAAATCACCCACCAGTATTTTAAGTGATGTTTTTCAATACTCTTTTATTCTCTGTTTCCCTGACAGTGTAATTTCCTTAAACAGGATAGAAAGCACCGCTCTGTGTGCCAAGCCACCTTTGACTCCGGCCTCAATTTCTGGCTTGAATGGAAATGCTATGACCTCTTTTGTAGAGTGATGTGTATTGCTAAGGAAAGAGGAAAAGACAGATAAAGGAAATATGGTTATCTTGCAGTGAGCTGTCAGCCAGAGGTGCGGGGAGAGAAATATTAAGTCTGTTACGAGACGTTTCACTCCCGACGGTATAATGTGTGAACCGTGCTATATGGTGTTCATTGGCTGTGAGAGACTCGTGAAGGGAAGTGATCCATCAAAAAGGCAATGAAAGCAATAAACTAATTAGACACGGATCTCAGAGCATAAATCCTGGCCTGGCCATATCCAATTGGTTACAGGCGTTTCATTTTTTTTAAAGGGCTTGTTTGATCACTTTGGTCAGTTTGACATCAACCTAACAGAATTTAATAGTCTTTAAACAGCAGAAAAAAAACCTTGTACACAAAGCTAATGATTTCAGTCAGCCAGAACCACCGGTGTAGCTCAGGTTATGAGTTCCTAGTAAAGATGAGACCCTGCATTCAGTTTATGGGACACAGTCAGGAAATTAGTCAGTGGCGTAGAGGCTGGTTCTTCCTTGACACACAGGCTGGGTGTCAGCCACTCACCGGCCTCTGGGCTCATCCGGGTGGTGGGGGTGTGGACTGCAGTGCTCTGGGGGGTGGGTGAAACCACCTGGATGGACAGATCAGAGTTGCCAGGCTGGGGGCTTTCTGGAAGATCTGTCATAGTTGAACCCACTGGAGACAAAAAAAAAGCTGTTTGGATAAGTTTTCCAAGCAAAGTGTATAAAAAATAATAATTTAAATCATTTTAGGGAAATAACATTAGTGTCTTCAAATAACAGTTTAAAAAAATTAAAGGCTCTCACCATATTCAGTGCCCATTTATAGACAATTATCGGTTTCCTGCATAAATGTTTCAAAAATATCAACCAATCTTTTTAGAAAGAGTTTTTTTTTAATGAGTAGAAAAATTATGAACTTGTTTAACAGAATGTAACTCATCTTTCATCGCTACAATGCTACTCGGGTTACCTTTGCTGTTGCTATCACCCAGTAAAAGGAAACAGTTTTGACTAAATTGCTATTTAGCGCAGAAGGTGAAGAAAATCAAAAAAAAGAGGGGAGAATGCAACAGCAATTAACACATTTCTGTAGCTACTTCATTTCACCATAAACTAATCACAACAATGTTAGTAACAATGTGACACTGCACGCTGTTTTAACAGGGCTTAAGCTGACTGTAAACAAGCAGCAGTCAAGGACGGTCGTGGTGATTCATGACCTATTGAGAGCTGCACCTGTCCAGTGCGATGTGACCTTTTGACATATCAGTCTGTGCCAGCTCTTCGCTTCATTGTTTTTCTCTCCATCTCTGACTAATGCTGATTTCAGACTATGAAATGGCAGAGGAGGTATTTTATGCTGGCTTTCTGGGGTCAAATGAGATGAGCGCAGCTGTTGTGGGATCGACTTAAATAAGTGGGAATAAAGTTGGGAGGGAAGCTCCCCCGCCAAATAATTCTCCCCCCTCTCTCTAACGCTGTTCGTGCACCAAACCTGGGTCATTTATGTGTCAGTGCTGGAGGGCTGTGTTCATAACATCCAAAAACAACAACAGGCGAAGCCAGCAAACAAACTGCAACTTCAGCATCACTGCCTCCTCTCCCTCCCTGCCTCTGTCTCACACATTTCTGGTTCTCTCCCATTCTCATCCATTTCAGACTCTGTTGAAGAGGTCAGAAAATGGTTTCCATCCAGGGCGACAGTCTGGGCAGACGCTCACATGCTCTCTTACACATGCACACCCATCCCCAGGCCCCCTGCTAGAATGTCAGGTCAGCAGTAGCAGCAGCGGTTAGCAGCGGCAGCGTGGCCGTGGCACGCCGGGGGAAAAATGTTAGCCGGCCGCAGAGAGCGCCTTTGTTGTGTGGAATGCGTCTGTGGAAACAACCTGCGCTCATGATGCTGCCATTCATTGTTTCTGAGTGACAAAAACAGAAATGCTAACATGACTAGCGTTATTGGAGTGTGTGTGTGTGTGTGTGTGTGTGTTTATCATGACACACCAGCACAGCCCTGTCAGATGGGCTAAAGCACGCCTCAGTGAATAAATGTTCGTGCATCTGGGTTAAAGAGTGGAATACATTCAATATGAACATAATTGCATCTACAGTTTATTTTTTTTAAAGCCAGTTTTCTTTTCATATATTATTATGTCATTTGGCAGCTATTTTTATCCACCCATCTACAACTAGTTCACTACAAAGTGCAGTAAATTATCAGGCAATTACGCTGATTAGAGTGCCAAACGGAGTAAAGCACGCCTTCTAAAATGTTGAGATTGTAATTAGTCGTGGATTAATTTGAGAAGATAATTCCCAGTATTGCTCCAAACAGTGTGATATTGACACACATCCATCCCTCTGTATTTGTGGTTAGGAGATGAGTGTTGTCTCAATGAATATGTCAGACAATAGACAATATTACTGTTGGGCTGTCTGCTGTAAGCACGGTGTAATTGGATTTCTTTCCCTCAGTGTCATTAGTCCTATTGTGCGTGTAGGAGTTGCACATTCTTTGTCATTATCATCAAAATTTCTGAAATATATTTATGTGGACCTGCTGGAAAAGTAGAGAGCGGCAACAATGCAAAGTACAGAGAAGCTTCACTCATGCATCTTTTATTCTTTGCCACATGTTTTGATTTGTTTTCTATCTGCTTGCTAGCAGTTGTCATGCACCATGGTGGTACAGTATTCCAACAGAGTCAGGTGGGTGGAAAAAAATATATACTGTACCTAAACAGAGTAAGCATCCAGACCCGTTGTTGCTGCGCTGTGATGCTAGAGCAGGGGTGGACATTTACTTTCAGTGGGAACAGTGTTGTTTTTGCCAGTGCTTCAAAGTCTGGTGTTAGTTTTGTTGTAGCAATTCTCAGAATCCTCGACATAATCCATAATCCAGTCATAATTATGATATGATTTGATTTGGGCAATTCTGTACCACTCTTCAGCGGGTCGGATTAAAAAGACCAACGGGCCGGGTGTGGCCCACGGGCCGTAGTTTGCCCACCCCTGCGCTAGAGCAATACCTGTGCCTTGACCTGAATGCTACTGCTACCATGCTGAGGCTAAGCAGTTCATATGCTGGCCAACACTATAATTTTGCATGCTAGCATGGTAATGTGCTAATTAGAAGGCCGACACTCAAAAGCATAGCAAAAACTACACGTGGACTCTGGAGACTGGTGCATCTAATGCTCTGCCCCCACTTGTTGATATTGATATGGGTGGAAATACTTTGTGTTTGAGGTGGACGTCCAAGGGCTGATAATTGATTTGCAAAGGGCAATATGAAAACGATGCTATCATGCTTTTTACAACAAGGGAGGAAATATTTAGTGAAGCACCCAATAGACCAGCATCCAGATCTGGTTAAAGAATTCAAGGTGAATAAGTTTCAATTCAACACCCAGAGTAAAACCCCCAGTTGCAAAAAGATTGTGGCTCTGTGCAAAATGTAAATTAAAATGTAAACTGTAATGATTTGCAAATTTGCAGGGCCATGTTTACCAACAGTCAGGGAACTGAGGAGGCCAGCTGCTAGACTTTTGACAGAGGAATGTTGTCCCATTATGGCTGATATAGGATTCTAGCTGCTCAACAGTCCAGGGCCTCTTTGTTGTATTTTTCGTTTAATGATGCTCCGTGGTTTAAGCTGGTGAAAGGTCTGAACTGCAGGCAGGCCAGTTCAGAACTCAGACTCTTCTACGATGAAGCCATGCTGTTGTAATAGATGCAGTGTGCAGTTCAGCATTGTCTTGCTGAAATATGTAAGGCCTTCCCTGAAAAAGAAGTCATCTGGACGGGTTGCTCTAAAACCTGTATACACCTTTCAGCACCTGATGGTGCCTGTCCAGATCTGAACACTACCACTTTCATAGACACTAATGCACCCCCTTTTGAATTGAGCACTGATGCCCCCTCTCCTCTTTAGTCGAGGAGACACAGCATCCGTGTTTTCCCAGAAGACGGCAGCAGTTCTGGATCATGTTCACATATGGCTCCTTCTCTGCATGACAGAGCTTTAACCTTCATTTGTGGATGGCACGGTGAACTGTGTTCACATTGATTCCTGCAAGTATCAGTGTGGTTTTTGGCCTTGTGCTGCAGATGATGAGATATTTAAAGTCTTCACAATTTTAGACTGAGGAGCACGTTACCGACCTGCTGCCAATTAGCTTAATTATTTGCAAAATGTTCCTGCAGCTGTTTCTTTTTAGTACCACTTATTTTTGCAGTTTTTTTTTTTAAACCTCCATCCCAAAATTTTTTGAAACATGTTTCTGTCATCAAATTCAAAATGAGCGAATATTTTTCTTAAAATGCTACACCTCTGAGTTTAAACATTTTATATGTTTTCTATGTTCATTTGTGAATAAAATATGGGTTTATGAGACCTGCAAATGATTGCATTCGGTTTTTATTTACATTTTACAGCGCCAACTTTTTTGCAATTGAGTTTATATTTTCCTTTTTATTTTATTCTTAAATATGTTACCATTTTTTGAGCATTGCCGGTGTAAAATCAGTGCTGTTCCGTATGCTGAAATGTTTCCAATGGTTAATTTTATGCACATGCTTAAGCAATTAACATTGCACGTTGTAGTAACATAAATAAGCTACCCGGCAACTATCCATTCAGTCTGTGTCCTGTCGACAAAATACAGTGTTAATGTTCAAACAGTCTGACACCAGTGTGTCTGTGATTTAAAATGATTTTTTTAATAAAGGAGTTGTTGGGATAATCAGTTTGTTTTGGTATCGAATTGGGTATTGAGACTCTGGCGATTTTATTGGTAATGGTACAAACTACTAAATTCCTGGTATTGTGACATCCTCAGCGGTGACTCGATCAATGAATTTAGCTTAGTATGCTAGCACAAAGATAAAAGGCATTTCATTAAATGAATCAAAAGCATCAATGTTGGAGGTTCTTCAGAGCTTATTATTAAGCTCCTACACAAAATCCTGTTCATGTGCTTATTTTCTTTTCTTTTTAATAAAACTGAGTAAAATTAATTTAGCTGAACTTTTCTGCAGCCTACTTGGATTTTAGGCGGTATTTGTACAGAGCACCAATGTCTTCTTAGGCGAGCTTCCGAGGACAAAGTGTAGTCAATATCCTTGAACTCTAATGCTACTCAGTCACAGTGGACGTGGGTCTGCATTCTCAGCTGCTCTGCCCCATCCTTCGTGTGTGCACACCGCACACACTCACTCACAGGCAAGGCATACACATCATTTTATCCTAGTCTCAGTCTTCATCCCTTTCCCTCTTCACTCTGTTACTCCTCTCATTCCACACACGAATCCCCAGCCCCCCCCCCCCCATCGCTGTCACACAAGCGCACACTGAGCCCTCAAGACATTTTCTTTCTCTTTTTCATTTGCAATCTTCTCTCTCTTACTTACTTTGTCCCCCTGTCTGCTTCTCTTTCCCCATCTCTGTCACTGCCCTCATTCTCTCTGTGTGTCACTGCTCCCACAATCCTCATATTTCAGCTTTAACATCAAAGCCTGTTGGTGTGAATATCTCTGCAGCCATTTATATGTGCGAGACTCTATTTGCGCACAGGCTGACACACCACACTGTACGTGTATACATGTGTGCAAACCTGAATAATACTATATGGATCAATTTCTATGCAGTCTAGTATGTTTATATGAATATCTGGTGGCACCCTGCCTGCATATCAGCAGCTTTTGTCAACCACAGAAGAAAATTCAACACTGTTCGATGGTATAAAGCTACTAGCAAGCCTGAGGCCTGGCATTCAGCGATAACATGCGAGTGTGTGTAAGTGTATGTGCGCTCACCTCGTCTCTCTTGTTTCGCCCAGAACTGCTTGACAGCTTTGGCAATGTCACGGTTCTCTCTCAGTTTTTTCTGCCACTGGCGCAGCTCCTGAACATCTGGCCGTGCCCTGATCTATAACAATCACAGCACACGTGCAAACGGAGCACATGCATAAATTCACACGAGCAAACATCATCAATAACTTAATCAAGCTGTAAGCTAATCAGTGTTAGTAACTGCTAGTGCTGTTTGAAGCGGGTTGGTGTTTATACACCACTCTGCATTTAATCATTAGTTATTATTAATCTCTGGCTCTCTTCCACAGTATGTCTTTTGTCCTGTCTCCCTCC
>JAVDPK010002783.1:0-13130 GCA_034780415.1 Cichlasoma orientale | reverse complement strand
AGTCCTTATTTTAAATGGGTCAAAAAAAATTCAATAATTATCGATATCGACCGATATGAAGTACTTATATCGTGATAGAGTTTTTAGCCATATCGCCCAGCCCTAATTTTAAGGTTTACTTATTTATCTTGTTTTTCTTGTACCTCACAGGAGCCGTTTCTGCTGCTGAAGTGACAGCCTCGCTCTCTCTTTTCTCCTTCTCATGTTCATACTGCTGCTGCTTCTGCTGCACCTCCTGCAACACACACACACGTTACTGGAAGCAGTGAAGAAAATGTAAAAATAGAGACATTTTGTTTTCATATTAAAAAAAGACTACTACTGACAGATAAACACTGGATGTTATTTTCTCAAAAAGGAAATGCACTTTTGTCCTGCTGGCCTTCACACTGAGAAATTCCAAGTTTAAATATTTTATGAAGCACCACCGCTCCCTTTTATATAGACAACACAAAGTCTGCCTTCATACTGGCTTGGCTCTCTAACCTTGGAAAACAAACAAATGTCCTGACAACACTGTCGTCTCTATGCCCGTTTGTCCCATCCTAAAAATTCAAATGTGACATTTTAAAAATTTGTCACTTAGTAGTTAAATTAAACTGTTTGTCCTTCCATGGTTTTTTAATAATCTATAAGTAACACAGCTTTACGTTTATGGTGGTCTGTCTGTGCTGATCAGGTAAAATATCCAATATCAAATTAGGTTAATGAACCAGCTTGCCAAACCTCCCCTCTTGTATTTCACAGGAGTGTTTTCAACGATCTCAGTGGCAAAGCAGCAAATCTGCAGTACATACCTCAGTCTTAGCAGACAGAGCTGTGAGCAGTAATTCTAAATCAGCCAGTCGTGCCGCCTGACCCTCTTGGTGTTGTTTCTGCAGCGCTGCACTCTGCATAAAAGAAATAACAGTTACTCTTATAACTCTGTTCTTTAGCTTTCAGGGCTAAATTGTGTTTTCGGTATTGTGTCTTCCAGCTACCTGTGCCATCTGTGTGTTCTCTTGCTCCAGCTCTCCTCGCAGGATGCCGATTCTCTGGTCCAGCATGGAGGAGACCCACAGTCCCAGGCTCTCCCTGTCAGTCTGTGTATGGAGCTGCTCCCTCAGGGTGCTGTAGAGACCCAAAATGTCCCCATGGCGCTGCTCCTGCTTCCGGTCACCCTGCTGGACTTGTTCCCACAACAGGGCCAGCTGGCGCTCGACACGCTCGAGACGCTCCAAGTCTACATCAGACACTGCCACAGGAGGAAAGACTGGCTGGGGAGGAGAATAAAGGAATGAACGTCAAGCAATAAGGTTTAGAAACAAAATCAATCAGTGATTCTAATCATGTTGGAGTGATATATATGATTTCTGTCTTACTGGTGCCTGTGAGATTGGGGTGGCTGGGGTCTGCTCCAGTGGAGTCTCTGATGCAGGGAGAGAAGCAGGAACTGGTACCAAGTTAGACAAGAGGGTGAAGGGAGACGCAGGACGCCACTCTGTTAGGTTTATGGCTGGTAGGTAGGCAAGCAGGGCAGCAGCAGACGGACCCCAAAACCACAAAGCTGCGAACAAATCATAAATAATGCAGTTAAATCTTACCCTGTTTACTCAGAACACACTCATACGAGCCTAAACCCTACAGATGTGAATCAACACTAAGTCTAAACTGTGGGTGAAGGCTACAATGCAAAGCACAAGATATCTGAACAGTCACATATAAAAGTGCAGCTGCAAAACTATGGTGCTCTGAGTTCAAATATTTCCTTCCCTCATATATAGAAGCAGCACATACTTCACATAATTTTAGCATTTTTTTCCCCTTCATGATGACAATGCATGGGATAAATCAAGTACAATGAGGAATATTTCAGCAAGTAAACAAAGGATTCATGCAATGTGTTTACGTTTTACTGTTGTGTGAGTGGAGCTCAACCACAGCACAGCCCTGAATAGGATGACCTGAATCTTCCACTTGATTTGTACCACACTCTGGGGATGCGTGCTGGTTATAACATCTACTGCTTCGCTACGCACTCACTTTTTCTATATGTGCTCACTAAATAGGTTAGATATTTGATAAGGGACTCACCAAGGAGGAGCAAAAGGGGCAAAAGCAACAAGAGGAGCTTCCAGAGTTTAGGAAGACATCTGAAACACAGAACCATAAACTCATCAGAACAATGAGCAACCGCCAGGAGTACATGCAGGATAAGAAACGGACTTGCTTTTCTTTTTGAATGCAAAATTCCAGATAAATAATTCAATAATTGCTGTCAAAGTTAAAAAAAAAATGCAGCTTCAGTAGAATTGCAAATGACTTTAGATTATGCAGAATACACACATTGAAGATTTAAATCTCGAGGGATCATTTCTGGCCGCTCGGGGAGTAAAAACAAAACGACCTGACTTGACTTTGCAAAGTTTACAGGGCTTATTAACAGAACTGTCAGCACCCTCGATTAGGTATGCGATGCGTTTCCGCACTGCTGAGGAAAGCCTTGGGTTAGGCTTTAAAACTGTTACATAATTGTAAGTGCTGATGATTTTATTTTTGGGAGGTCAGCACTGATCATACTCACTATAAAGATTCTAAGATGAGCCTGGCAGCTCTTTTGTTTTACCAAACTGTTTACACAGCAGTTACAGGGCGACATAAGCATTTGCTTGGAGTCTTGTTTCTGGCTGCATGATTAATCTAAGTCGCTCTCTTAACACCATGTTTGGCCTCTAATTCCTGAAGGAAATAATGAGCCCTTTAGCCGCTAAAATGCTCCAATATGGAACAGCAGCAGGGGGGTAAGGAGTGAAAGCTCAGGTGTTGATTGTCTGGAGATTCACTATGACAGGCATCCTGTTACATTATCGCACTTTTTCTTTTATTAACTTGATACATTACAGATGCTTTAGCATTCTTAAAGCCATTCAACAGACAAAATGTTAAACTTTGTCTTCACTGTAAGACTCTGAAAGATATTTGAGGGGAAAACTTACCGGGTCAGAAAGAAGACATTGAGGACAGACATGAGAGACACCAGCTGGTACCATCCTGTTGCAAGAAACCACAGAAGCCCTCTGGCTGCCTTCACTGTGCAGAAAGAAAAATATAAAGCACAGAGTGAGAGGGCAAGAAAGAAATAGATGCACATTTCTAGGAAGGTGAAATAAAAAAACAAGAGCCTCCAACCTGGAGCTGCCAGGAGCATCCAGAACACCGAGAGGAACCTTTGTGCTGCTGTCCCAACGCCTGAACCTAAAGCTTTGCCTGCTCTCACCACACAGTAACCTGGCTGAAGGAGACAGTGACCTGGAAGAGCGGGTGAAAGAGGGACAATATTTAATCATGAAATGCAGCTAAAGCAGCAGACTGAGTTGTAAATGTATGACCTGAACATACATGTTAGAGTGTAATCAACATTAAGAGAAGTGCTGGTTAACCTGCATAAACTAGGATGCTCCACAGTGACCCCACCAGGCGGCGGGGCCTGGAGGACTGTTTGAGGAGGACGGTGTGTGTCTCAGAGACCTGCTTCCCTTTACAGTCATCGCCTGTGTGTGTCGAAATGATGGACGGCAGGCATGCAGAACGAACAAAAACAAAGCATGTGTGAATGAACTCATACAAAAACAGGAAACCCAGTTGTGCAAATTATCAAAGCAAATCAAATTAAAATGAAGGAAATCAACAAATTACATGATTGTAATGAAAAAAGCCATGATGATGCATATTTCAAATTCTGCAGTGTATGAGGAGATGCACAATGCAAAGCTGGATGAAAGAAAAAAAATCCAAAACTGCACCTTCTTAATGTTGCTTCCTATTATTTAAGAGTTTATTTAGACTCCCCGTCATTCAAATGTTGTACTGGCTTTGCTCAGAAGTGAGACAAGCGAAACCATTTTTTTATTCAATGATAAAAAAGCTCGTATGTTTCATGTGTCATTTTATTTTTCATTTCCCCTCCAGTGTTTGTCACATTTATTTCTTTCACTCTTAATTTCACAAGCGTGTCACAATTGTTTCACTTCTGCCATGTACAAAATAAAAAACTAGCACTAGACTAAAACAGGACGCTTTTCAACCAGAAATTTGCTTTATTCGTGGAGTCATCTTCACTGATGTGGGATGAGACATTCTTGTGTTAAACTGGAGCTTGGACAGAAGTTCGGGGTTCGCATGTGAGTGAAAGAAACATCTGCAGGTCACGTCGGTCAGCAGGCTTCAGACTAGCTAAAGCAGTTCACACAACCTTTGCTCGCTGACCTTTACACAGGTCATGCATATCATTAACTCTGTCAATCACGGCTACACATGAGGAAAGGAGAACGTGTGTGTGTGTGTGTGCTTACACAGGGAGCCATTGAGATTAAGATGTGATGCATCTTCAGTAACCAGATCCTTCACATTCATGCTTCCACAGAAACTTGAGTGAGCTGCAACATACATACGAGACATTTATTAGCATTATTATTAGTTGCACGAAAAAGTTATGAAGAAAAGAGAGGTGGAGGGCGAGTGTGACAAAATGCATGTCACTAATGTGACGATGAGGAGTCTTCATGAAGGAAATGAGAACCAGTAGCCAGAAAAGTGAAGAGAAAAGAGTGACGCTGCAAGAATGTGGTGAAAATGTCAGAGTTGTTAAAGTTGTTCTGCAGCTGCAAAAAGAATCAGCATAAATCAGCAGTTTAGTTGTAAACAACTTTTTTTTTTTTAATTAATTCAAACCTTTTATTGCTGAATGCCCAAAAGGCTGGAGTCAAAGAGCCTTGTGAGTTCTGCCTGAGCAGTCACGTATTCTCTCACAACCTCAAAAAATGCAGCTCATCACTTGACAATCACACAATGGTTGTTTTGATTTTAAATTTGGTGTTTAGTGTACTTCCTCCTCCAGAAATAGAAGCCAAAAGTGTGAAAGTGAAAGCAGGAGGGCGGAGAGACAAACAGATGAGGAAGAGAATCTTGAAAGTCATTCCAACTTCAAAAGAAAATCTTCATTATGAAGAATCTTTCTCCTTAAACTAAAAAAAGTAAGAGCTAAAGAAGGAAGGAAAGAAATTATAACAGAAGAGCAAGAGAAGATGATGTCAAGAGCTGTGACCTTTAACCTTTGCCCTTAGTATTAACAGCGGGTACCTTGTCCTTCATATCCATTAGCCCCGTGGCCCATCATCCTGTTGAGAGTGGTCTGCTTTAATAGCCACAGTTGGGATAAGCTTGAGGATGCCGCTTGTCTCATCGAGTCTGAAAGCGATGTCAAGGCACCTGGTGACACACCGGTCCGTATTCTTAGAGTTAGTCAAAATGCACACATGGGTGGACGCTCAACAAAAAGCTACAGATAAATATTGGTGATAGGATGAGGAAGAAGTGAAATTAATGATAGAGGAATTCCCCAAAGATACATTTAAATAAAAACAAACAGGAAGGCATGTCCAATAAGAGGAAACGGCACTAAAGTTACACATGAAATACAAAGAAACAGAGACGCTGACAGGGCTGCTGAGGTAGAAATCACCAGGGAGAGGAGGCTTCAAATTAGTGGCACAGATCTCCGTTTTCTCTCAAGAGCACCGAGAATCTCAGTCTGAGCTGAGCGGCTCAGGAGAAGTTGGGACAAACCATGAGAGAGGAAAATGTGCGAATGATGGGAAAAGGATGAAGAGCAAAGAATGCCTCTTTTTGTGTACCTTTTCCTGTTGGGCTCTTGGCCCTTGAACGCAGCGAGACCACACTGTTGAAGAGCAGGGTGACTAAGGACACTATGGGGGCCAAGGCTTGTTTGCTGTAGCGTATACACGTGTTAGACATAGAAGCCAGGACACCTGGAGAGAAACACCACTACTGATTACACTCATTATCACAGCTTTATGAAGACATGAAGACACTGGCCTTTATTTAACCTTCCAGCTCAATTCTCTCAGTATTTAAAATGAGGGAAAAACAAACAAACAAAAAAAACAAAACAACAGGCTGCATTTTAAATATAACTTCTCACCTGTCTTGTTCCTTCGACTCCTGTCTCTGCTGTAAATACTGGTGAAAGGTGATGAGGGAGAGGAGAGGGCATCAGTGGAGGTTTCTGCAGCTTGAGATGACGACGATAATGATGATGAAGAGCGTGCGACAAAGGAGTCCGTCTTCTGCGAGTGTAAAGAGCAGTCTCTGCAGATGAAGCCATTAGAGTGCGTGGCGTGGGACTTGGATGTACTGGCATCGCCGTTGACGCTTGATAAACTGTGGCTGGAACTCTGGCCTGAGGGAGGAGAGCATGTTTATACAGTTATGAGTCACTCATTAACAAACACGGAAGAAAGTGTTAAATTACCAATCACATATACTTTGCTTGGAGTGTCTTAATTGTACATAGTAACACTAAATACCTTTAGTGGCAGAATAGGGATTGAGATATTTTACTCTTAAAAACTGCATAACTGTGCAGCGTTCACTGGTGTTTAGATACATTTTTTTGGCATGGATTTCTGGAAGGTCTGCAGATTACAATCTTTTGGGCTCCACATAGTCAGTGGTAATCACCTGTGAATCTATGAAGCTTCAGCCAGAATTAATGTTAACGTCTTAAAGTGATTTTAGCTCAGTTTTCTAAGTAAAATGATCAGTCAGAGAGAAAGAAGCAACAAAATGTCTCCTGTTGTTCACACAGTATGCAGCCTCCATCTGGATGCTTCAGCTCGCTGAACAATAGAAAGAGTTAGAAATGTGCCTCTCACTCTGTGAGAGAAGTTCTTGCAGGAAAATGCAACACGGAGCAACACTGTCCATAGATTTTTCTGTAGCCACTTTTGAAGGAGTCTCAGGTGCCCAAGTGGAGCAGGTAAATATGTCCACATTCAAACATAAAACTAATATTGAAATTACCAAATTGAAAACCAAATCACCTAACTGAAAAAACGATTATCCAAACAGCTGAATATTTGTGTACGGCCCTAAATATAAATGTACAGTTTAAAAAAAAAAAAAACTAATGCAGCCATATGGATTTAATAACCTACCAATTAATTAAGCCAGCAGAGCTACATCTACTCCTTCTATATACTGTGATGGTTTCATTTAATGATTTAAAATCTTCACATGAAAAAAAAAAACCTGCTTATTGCAGGTGCTGCATAAGTGGACTAAAAATAAGAGAAAGAGGAATTCGGAAAATATTAACCATCAAGTTTCATCTTTACTTCCATCATTTTAATTTGTGCTGTAATAGCATATATTTTACTTAGCTGAATACTTCATTTTACCATTACACTGCCTCATTTTCCCCAAACACTTTCACTTCATCTCATCCACTCTTGAGCAATTTTCTCTGGATATCCAGGATTACCTAATGTAGGATCAACAAAGTACAATTAACCCAGACAAGCCTGGATCATTTGAAATTCTTTGATAGAGCTTCAATGAATAACAAAAATAAATAAATAAAATTATAATTTTTCAGAAAAGAAGTTCAGCTGTCTGTCCTGCCCTGTGGAATTAAATTTAAAAGCTCAAGTATCACAAGTAAAATGGCTCTTTTGTGATCAAATCTTTTTCAACTAACCCCAGTGTCCATCCACAGAAGTAGTTGTGGTGGTGGTAGTGATGGTGCGTTGCCTCAGATGTGGCTCGTCCAGGAAGGCCATGAGCTCAGAGGCATCAGACGCTGTGCTGCTTTGCTGAAAGTTGCTGCTGTTAATCGGGGTATTAGCAGCTGAGAAGGTGAGGGTTTTCTTAGGTGTGGCGGCTTGGCTCAGGGATAAAGACAAGGAGTTGGAACTGGACTGTTGCTTTCTGCTCCGCAGCGTTCTGTGTTAGCAGAGAGGGGAAACAGAGCTGTGAGCTTTGCTGGGTATGCAAGCATGACAGACTCACATTTACAGCAGTGAACATAAGTTACGTACAGTAAGAGCTGTCCCAGTATGCAAGTGCAGCCTCAGACATGCACAAGATCGTCAAAAGAGTGGCACGTGACCGAAAAAAGGTACTCAGTACACTTAAACTTCATTCAGTTCACACTTCTCTAAATGACACTTTGAAGAAGTGGCGAGAGCTGCTCTGAGTCAACTGCACCACATTAACCCACGCGGCATCTGTAAAACTATCTGTAAAAAGTGAAAATAATGTAAATATATGCATTCAAACTCACTCTTACTATTCTTAGCTCCTGAAATGTGCTTTTTTTGGACATTCATATCAACATAACTGCATGCTTGCTCAATTTGTTTTTATTGTTGTGGGAATAAAGAAAACCACATCTCAGCTTAACAGTAACAAAGTAACATTTATTTATGAAGCGCTTCTCACAGAAAAATATAGTAGAAAATTAGAAACACAGCTAATAGTAATAAAAAAAAAAAACACTATAGAAAACAGAATAACAAAACAGATAAAAGTTGTGGTGATAAACGAATCTCAAAAGAAAGCCTGGTATCTCGAGTGGTGGACTATCCCAAAGCCAAGCCTTGAACTTGCATCTTTTCAAGTCACGAGACACAAATCAGTCTGAAATACTTGTTACTAAAAGTAGGTCTTGACAATTCAAGGCCTACACTTTCCACGTGTGGTTATTCAGACGGCCCAATTCACAGAAACAAATGAAAATTCTTATTTTACTCGTTGGTAAATCAACATTTGAGAGTCAGAGAGGAAAATGCCCATTGCTGGTCTCACCGTGTCTCTCTCCTGGTGCTGGTGTAGCTGCTGCTGCTGCTGCTGTGGTTCTGGGAGTAATCAGCCAGGCTCTCGTTGCCATAGTGACCCGCACTGGTCTGCAGACGCAGGCTCCGTCGTGACATCCTGGGCGACTCGTACACAGGAGCTATCTGGTGCTCCTTCTCAAACTCTAATGCTTTTGTGGAGTAGCTGGAGCTGAGAGAGCAGAGGAAGAAAGGCAGGAAGAACAGAAAGAGCCGGAAAGTTAAAAAGTTGGGGAAGAAAAAAAGAAGATGAAAAAAAACTTCTGTGAAAGGAGGCATTGCATGACAGTTATTTACAAAGAGGGTGTTTTTTTTTGTTTTGTTTTTTTGTTTTAAATCTACTACATGGGAATCCATTTGGAGACAAACAAGCCTTGAGTGCCTTTATGTTTCAAATCAGTACTGAATGGGGATATCCTGCCTTTTTACTAATGTGCATCCCTCAGTGAGTCAACTTTAGTGGCACTTTTAAAACAAAAAACAAACCCAGTCCTTTTACAGAGCTGTGCTGCTTTTGTTCCCTGCAACTGGCAGCGCTCCTGACAGGAAGTGACTCACTCATAAGGGAGAGAAATATCAGAACGGGCACAGAGTGTCTCTGAAAGTAAAATTAGACAAATAAGCCAAGTAAACATCCAAAGTATGCAAGAAGGCTAAACATAAAAAACTCACTCCCCTCCCTGTAAAACCAACCGTAAGTGGAAACACACTATGAATGTTGTTTGCCATGCCTTGCTGTGACTCACAGGGCCACACCCACCTGGCAGAATAGGCGCTCTGAGCTGAGGCCAACACTCAAACATTACCAGCAAGCAGCAGGGCAGCAAATGCAAAATTCACTGGAACACTATAGAGCTTGCTAATGCCTCTAGGCTGGTGCAAACAGACAATACCATGAACTCCAATTGTTCCCTCATTCTCTGTAATGGCATAGACAGTAATATTTTACAGGCAACATAAATATAAGTTTATTTAATATCAACTTGCTTAGTTTATATTTTACAGTACTGGCATCTAAAGTCTGTCTACAAGTCCGAAGAGTGGACGTTTGGATTCAGCCTGTCAATGGAGGACACTGAATAAACTTCCTGTTCCTGCGCTTTGTGGCTCTCTTACAGAGAGCACATGGACATGATTTCAGAAGAAATTGTAGCAAACTAGCCAAGCAATATCAGCAGTATGCACATGTGTTTGTGCATTTATATACATTGCTCAGGTTGCTCTGTGCCCCTCCCTCTGGCTCTAAAACCCTGAGGATTACACACTCCCACTGAGAGCCAATTAACTGCTTTCGTCCTCACTCTGCCTCGCGCCTGCCAATCCAACTGGCACTTCTTAAAACACATGACCATCAGGGCAGTATCCTGCTGATCTGAAATTAACCTAGCATCTACTGCAAAGCATGCACAGAGGACTGGTAGTAAGGATAAGTTAATGTAAATCTTTCAGAGCTGTTCCTGTGATCAAATGCAAAATTCAAATGTTTTGAAATGCAGGAAAGTGCACTGACATTAGTGTGCCAATGCAGACAAGATCAAATTTACATTTTTATTTGTGTACAATGTAAGTGTTAAGTAAAATGCCATCTAAAATTAAATATTGGAAATATATCTGTGTCAGACTATTGCCCACTTATGCTTATAGCACTGATTTCCCTGAAAAAGAGCAGCATACATCTATGCTGCCAAACAACAGAGCTTCAGTAGATACTGTAAGGACTCTTCTGGACACAGCCTAAACACAGGTGTGAGAAAACAGTGTGTACCATAATACAGGTGAACTAAATATCAAAAGAAAAATAATTTTTCCATCACAACTGCATCACTGTTTGCCTCATTCAAATTTGAAATTTAAATAATGGAAAATAGTTGCAGGGCAGTCCAGCATTTATCTTTGCAAATGAACCGTGAGTCCCAAACTCAGATGATTCTCTTGATTAAAGTACGACTGAAAGCAATTAATCCAGTGAGTCCCATCCGCACTGAGACAATCTTATTGGCACACATCACAGCTGCATCTGCAGAGTTGCTAAAACTAATAACTGCTGTTTCCAGGTTACATTCTCAGACCAAAAAAAAGAAAAAAGTATTTTCTTCATGTTTATACAAATACACAGATACACGAGTGTGTTTATCATACCAGAGCACAGCAATTCAGGATCGACTGGTAAGGTTGCCTTGGGGTGTGGAACCAAGCGTTACGGGGAGAGCAGGGTGTGTGCATGAGGAAACTGTCTGCGTAGCCTCCAGCCAGGTGGAAACATCACAATAACCTTCTGTTCTACCTGGAACTCCACACAACTTGCATATTTTAACAAAACAAGGCTTTTATCTCCCAACAGTGCTGGTTACCACCCCCTCCTTCAGCAAAAAAATAAATAAATCAGGTTTAAAAACAAGCGACTCATCTCACTGGGTATCCAAATTGATCCGTGTGCCGCTCTCTCCCAGGTGGCTTCCACGGCCCACATCAGCGACAAAAATAGAGATGGACACAGCGAAGAAGACACAGATGAAGAGCCATGCAGTAAATAGAGAGAAGACACTTCCATCCTGACACTCAGCTTCCTGGAATCTCTCCTTACATAACACTAAAGCTTTGCTTATCTTCCCACACTCAGTGGGCGCAGCCAAACTTTCTTACAACGCACAACTGTGCATCCAGTCTGATCAGATTGAAATCTTCATTTAACGTTTCCTTTCTAGTTAATTGGACTTTTTTTTAAATGCAGATCAACTGTTTATAGTGGTTATAGATTACTAAAGAACAAGTTTATTAAGCTCAGCCTACAATCAAGTGAAATCACTGATAACGTTTTTATGCCCGTTTTAAGAAAAAAGTGATAAGATCTTCGAGACACAGATGACTGGATCGCAGCCGTTCGCACAGGTGTAAAAGCAACAGGATGAGTCTGTTTACGTTGCATGATCAGTGCAAGGCAATGGTAGAAGAAGCACGGATCATACAGAAAGCTGTCCATGGGATGAAAGCACCAACCCGTTGCGGTTTCCACTGATCCTGCTCATCAAGGTATCGCACCACAGAAACAGCAAAACAACATTTTTCCCCCTTCTTCTATGTCAGAGCATAAGTCACAGCAGCTAACAAAACAACTCTTTGTTTTCATGTCTATCCCGTGACACAAATCCCTCCAAATCAAATGAACCAATTACTCCTGTGACATTATCTCAGGTGAGTTTACACCCCCAGTGCTAGAATTTGTCTCTAAAGAGACTCCCACATTCAGCCTGCTTTGCATAGTGTATGCAAAAATATGAAATCCCATCACAAAGAAAATACACAAGACGTGTCAGCATCAAGCAAATACAATTACCTTATTCACACAGTGATTATAAAAATATGATTCATCACTCAGCACTATATAGAACATAACATAAACAGACTGTAATGGGATGGCACAGCATGTAAAATTTCTGTTACTCAGACATTAAATTGTTGCAGTTTTACTATTGAAACTATGACATTTCCCATTATATTAGAGCTGGTTATGAAAAACATTGTGCTGACCAAAAATAGACTTTGGCTTTAGATTGTGACATTTGGTGTGTGTTAATTTTTTATGGTTGCAGTTTTCAATTAAAGCTTAAGTGTGTTTTTCATGTGAACATCTTCTCTACTAACGAAGTTATTAGCGCTCAGAAATGCTGGGGAAAAAAAACAAAAACAAAGACAAAGCGCCCTGTGTACTTGGAGGGCCTTGGAGGGGAATTTGGAAAAAATACTGATACGGTAATATAAAAATAGTTTTTAAATGGTTTTGTTAATGGTTTTAAGGGGTTGCACTGACTGATGTTTTTTTCCATTAACTTTGCTTACACATAGCAAATTATTTAGTCTACCTTGGTTAGTGGACATATGTAGGCAGATATCAGCTAAACTTGGATTATGCTGTAAGATTTGCCCGGTTCCTTAATCTCATTTTAAGTTTATAGTTTTTTATGAGCTTGTAGGGAACAGTTGGCAATAGACTAATTCAACAGTTGCAGCTCTCACCTAAAAGAAAAAGAAAAATGTCTGGTGCATCCACCTGGTGTGTGGGTGGGGTGAGGGGGTTTAACCTCAGGCCCAGCAGGCGACCAAGCTTTAAACACACAGTGAGAAACCCTGTTAAGCTGAATCCTCATTGCAGTATTGAACAATGTTATTGCACACTTACATCTACATAGTCAGAAGTGGCTTGCACTTGAAAAGATAACAGTTGCATTTGTACCCCAAAGATATACATTTGGTCTGCTGGAGAAAATATGTAAGTACAGAAGCTGATCACAGCAGGACCTAACGAAGTCTACTGCAGTAAGATCAGTTAGTAACAATCTTGCTCCATGATGGCTACAATTTGCAGCCTCTCTCTCCCTCTCTCTCACTAACACACACACACACACACACACACACACACACACACACACACACACACACACACACACACACACACACACA
>JAVDPK010002781.1:1217730-1248399 GCA_034780415.1 Cichlasoma orientale | reverse complement strand
CGCCCGCGCCCCCCCCCCCCCCCCCCCCCCGCCGACACACAGCAAAGAGGCAGCATGGTGCAGGCAACTAGTGATCCCTAGTGGACAAACTGTGCACGCACATCTGCGTGCGCACTGTCATCACCACACCCTGGAAAAGGCAGGCAATAATTTTACGCATGAAAAATATGAAATCTGTCTCTAGGAAGCTGAAGGTTGGCCCTATTTTTTTTTTTCCCTCTGTTCACTCGGGAAAATAGCTGTTACGTTCTTAATATTAAGTGGAAGAACAATGAGGGGTGTAGTGCTGTAACTGTCCAACAGATGGCAAAGTCCGACCAGCATATTCTGTGACGCGGGCCTTATCCCCAAACTAGGCCTCTCGAACTCATTGTCATCTTTAAAAGCCTCATGAAATAATTACTAAATTATAACGTCACATTCTCACCCAGGTCACCTATATAATCTAACAAAATCACCATCACATAATAACAAAAATGTGAGGCATTTTATTTTTATTGTTCCAGCCACATTTTAACCATTTATTCAGTGAGACTACAAGACTACCTTAACATCTCTGCTATACTGCATGATAAAATACTTTTGTACAGCCGCTGTCAGGCTTTAGGGCATTGTTCAGCAGCACTATAGACCTGTTTGGCAGCCCGCACACTCCTTGTAGCTGGATCTAGTCTAAATGTGCCGGACGCTGTTCCAACTGTGCGCTTAACTGCTTTCTGGTGACTTGAACGATGAGCTTTTGAGAAGACAAAGAGAGTGTATGTGCACGAGAGAGAGAGAGAGAGAGAGGGAGAGAGATCCCTTCATCCTTCCTGGTGGGAGGTTTGAGATGAGCTGCGCAGACCCGTCCGCTACCGACGCATCTTCCTGGCCTGCCCCTCTCTCTCTCTCTCTCGCTTCCCTCCCGCTCCCTCTCTCTCAGTCTCTCTCTTTCCTCCTTTTCTGTCTGCCACAAGCCTACCTGAAGGGAAGTATACAAAGCCAAAAGAAAATCTGGCGTGTCGGCGGGGCCCTGTGCACGCTATGCTGCGGTAAAAGGCCGCTATTTGCGGTGTTTTTACAGGGGATGTAGAGAGGGACAGAGGCGCCGCTCTCCCTCTCGGACCGCGCCGTGTCTGCTTTGCTCTGCCCAGCCCGCCGCATCGCTGAGCGGCCTATGAAGCACACAAGATGTCGACCAGAACGCCATTGCCGACAGTGAACGAGCGAGACACCGAGAATGTAAGTGCTGTTGTCCGGAGACACCTGAGTGATACCGGGCGTGGGAACGGAGTAGTAATGACCGGGGATGTGGTTATTTTGCGCACTGGCCGGTGCAGGTTAATGGCAGCGCTTCGTGAGGCTACAGTGTTGCAGAGCGACTCGACCAATGAGCACAGTGCCCCCACCCCCCCTCTGATGGGAATAAAAGCATGGAGCCTAGAATACCTTAGAATAAAAGTGCAGCTCTGTCCAGCTCTCTGTACACAATAAGGCTAGCCTAAACAACGCACTGCGTCAGTAGTATGCTCCTTTTAATGGCACAAGCGAGGCTTGAATGTTAACACTGGGAATGGAAATGCTGTCTGTGTGGCCAGTGAGAAAATGGTGTTGCTCCACTCGTGCAACTGGGGGGTATTTTCTAGTCCACGACGTCAATATTTAGGGAGGGTGGGGGAGGATGTTGCCCTACTTTTCAGTTGCAACGCTCGGTAGCATTGCAATGTGACATCCATCACCTATTGGGCCCTGTTGTGAGTGCACGCTCGGTGCTGCTGAGGAGGAGGGAGCGTGTTGTTATTCACCATACCGACGCTGATTAGCCCAAGCAGCGCGCACACGACAGGGCGAAGGCATGATTTAAATAAATCACAGGAGATTCCTCATGCGCTGTGTGGAGGAATGTTTATGAACGACCACCCACTCCCAATTATGGCGCGCACATCTACAATAATGCAGCTCTTCAGAGATCAGCTCAGATGAGGCTTCTGTGTGTATGCTGACAGGCTGTGACATATCTGGGTTCGTCTAATTTTTCCTGGAAACAGAAGCCTCCTTTAACGCTGCAGGCAGTCTTTTAAAGGTTAGCCTATTCATAGACTTATAGAGAGGGCTTTTATTTTGCCTCTGCATTTCTGAGCACGTGCTCCCCGGATTGTCATGTTGAGGTGATAAAATTCAGATGAGAAACTGCATTTCCTTTTTAGCAAAGTTGCATAACTTAACAAACCCTATTGTTAACTTTTACATGATGAGATTGGCCCTCTCTCTCTTTTCCCGATACATTACTGAGCAATGATCTGCCAGTGTCCAGTAATGCATCAGCTTAGAGGAGTGCTAATGTAACTGTCTAATGCTGCACTCTCAGACACAGACGTAGACATCTGGGTGGCTATTAAAGCACTGCCTCAGCATCACTGGCAGTAGCCAGCCAGCCCAGGCTGCCTCTGTTCGACTCCAGCACGCAGCCCCAGGGCCCACTTGCAGCTGAACTGCATTGCATAACAGCTTATTACTCAGAAAGACGAGTGGCTTTTAGTGCAGCAAAATAGAAGTAGCTCTCTTCTGTCTTTCTTATTTTTTTTGTGTGTGTGTGTTTACGCGTGTGTGCATAGGTGTGCTATGCCTTATGTTTGGCCTGCCTGAAGACATAATCTCAGTGTCTGGGTTTAATGGATGGACGACTGAAACAAATTTTGTTCATTAATCAGTCACAAGAGCTCCGGTCGTTTGCCTGTCCAGATATTCCTCAGCTGATTTAGAGAAGCCAAATCATGTGTGTGCAAACATTTGTATGGCTGAAGGTCAAACTGGCCTCAATACAGGTGCGATCTAAAGTTGACGGAAAGACTTGAAAGGCACTAGTGTGGCATTTACCAGCTCCAAAAAACAACACACACGCATTGCTCTGATCTGAAAGAGGGTTTTGATGCATTAGAAACCAAAAAAAAAATTGACTTTTTCTGGCATCTAATATAAATGTACGCATGCATCATAGCCCTCCCTCAGTCAGCCTGTAGGCTAGCTGAGGTGTTGCGCACACAGCAGGGTGTAACGTTTCCCCAGTGAAATGCGAGCAGGGGAGCCCGGGTAACTAGACCAAGGCTTTATTCTCTGGCTGGGTGTGGTGCTCAGGAGCAGAGGATCATGGGATCTCTGACCTGGACTGACATCAGCAGCTGTTGTAGAGGAGAAGACCAGAGGAGACTGTGTGTAGCCTGTGCCAACATAGTACTTATAGCAAGCTGTTCCTAATTCACATTCACATGCCATATCGCAGGGACGCTTGTTATCAGTTTTGACTGTGGAGCCAGCAACATTGTTATCACAAAATGTGCCTCTGTATTACACTTTTTTTGCAGATTCTCTCAAAGACACACAGTCTAAAGTTCAGTTTCTTGTAGGTCCTCGTTGGGCAGAGTCCTTGCCTGTGTGTGAAACCAACACTGGATTTAGGGCAAAGTTGCTGGTTTCATCTCTTGCAAAGTTCAGCTTCAACACTGCTGCATTGTTTATATGTGCTGCCTGTGTAGCAAAAGGAAGGATCAGTTTGGAAGTGTGCCACAAAGCTACTTAAATAGCATTGGTGTCTGTGTAAATCAAAGTGTGTTGCTGATCTCCACTTTTTCCCCCCGCAGCACTCTTCGGTGGACGGATTTGTTGAACCCCCGGCCCCCCCAACAAAGTCTGCAAGTCGTCACAGCCTACCACGATGCCGCAACTCTTTCACCTCCACAGAGGAGCACCCTCATATTGGCAATTACCGCCTCCTCAAGACCATTGGGAAGGGGAATTTTGCCAAAGTGAAGCTGGCACGACAAATCCTGACTGGACGAGAAGTGCGATAAGTTTTTAATCTCTGTTTTATAAAGTGTATACTGTGTTTTATTTGTGTTGTTATATAATATAGGGATGCACTGATCCAGTATTTACTGTATATGGGATATCGATCAGCAGCAGTGCATTATTGCTAACGGCATGGAATCAGCAATTTAAGGGTATTTTAAGCCTGCTACACCAACAACTTTTCTTTGATTGAAGCCATTTGTGACTTAACCACAAACTGCGCTCACTGAGTTGATAAAACTGAAAAGCTCAGTCGATGACGCCTTCTCTGTCAGCCTCTATCAGGAAGCTTTTAGTTAACGTACACCAACATAAAGAGTTGTCATCAACTCGATTAGTGTTATCATGACCGCCACCTGTCTCTTGTGTCCTGTGAGGAGGGGCATAAATGGTAGTAAAGTGAGAGCGGAAAAAGGAGAAACTAGCACAATGCAAAATGACACCAATATACAGTAAAGACTCTCACAATAAGCTGAAATGAAATGAGACAAATGATCATTTAATATAAATAGCTTTATTTATTCTTTAATATTTTCCTAATAATTACCAGTGTAGTAAATTTATATGTCCATCCATCCATTTCCTGTTGCTGCTCGGTCATGGGAGCAGCAGTCTTAAGCAGAGACACCTAGATTTCCTTATCCCCGGTCACCTCCTCCAGCTCTTCTGGGCAGCCTGAGGCATTCCAAAGCCATTCCAGAGATATAATCTCTCTAGCATATCCTGGTTCTGCACCAGGGCATCTTCCTGGCAGGACATGCCCAAAACACTTTGCATTGGTGGCCGCCCAGAAGGCAAACTGGTCAGATGCCCCAACCTCCTCAACCGGGTGCTTTTTTTTTTCGTAGCAGTGACTAAGCTCCTCACCCTGTCTCTAAGGTGAGCCCAGTCATCCTTCGGAGGTGGCCCATTTCCACCACTTTTATTTGCAATCTCATTTGTTCAGTCACTACCCAGAGCCCGTCACCATGGGTGAGGGCAAAAACATAGATCGACCAGTAAATCGACAGCTTCACTTTCACGTTCAGCTCTCTCTTCACCATGACGGACCAGTATAGCATCCACATCTTGGTAGACAACGGACCAATCCATCTGTCAATCTCTCGCTCTTCTCTTCCCTTATTTGTGAACAAGACCCAAGACACTTAAACTCCTCCACATAGGCTGGCAATTTGTTCCCAACCCAGAGTGGGCACTCCACCCTTTTCCGGCCGCTAACCATGGCTTTAGACTTAGACATGCTAATTCTCATCCCAACTGCTTCACACTTGGCTGCAAACCCCAGTGCAAGCTGGACGTCATTGCTCGATGAAGCCAACAAAACCACATTATCTGCACAAAGCAGAGATGAGATCCTGAGGCCACCAAACCTGACGCACTGTACCGCTTGGCTGCGCCTGGATATTCTGTGCATAAAAATTATTAACAGAACCAAAAATTAGGATTAGAATTAGGGGGTAAAGGGATAGCTCCTGGCGCACAATTTTTGCGCTGATATTAATGTCATTGTAGAATTGGAACTCTGCAGTCTTTGAGTCAGCAGAGCATTGGCAACTTTTACACACTATGTGCCACAGCACTCAGCAACCCCGCTCTGTGACTTTACATGGCTGAGTTGCTGCGGTTCCTAAACCCTTTGCGGTAATTCCACTTTCAATTAAATGTTGAATAGGAGGGAAGAAATTTAATGAACTGACTTGCTGCAACAGTGGCATCCTATTACAGTACCATGCTGCAATTCAGTGTGGTCTTTGGAATGACCCATCCTTTGACAAAACATTTATCATGGCAGACTACATGGCTAGGTGCTTGATTTTCTACATCTGTGGCAATGGGACTGAAAAGACCTGAATTCAAAGATTAGGAAGCTGTGTGGTCCAACACTTTTGTCCATATAGTGCATGTTCATTTAGTTGTTACCTTTTGTTTTGCTAAGTAATGAAACAATGTATAAGTGGAGCCTGATGATGCCTTGCGGATAAAAGAATGATTCCTAGTCTGTTCCTCACAGTGAGGAATGTGGCTCATTAATGTAACGCTGGTATTGGATCCGTACTCGGAATCGGCAAATATCCCAAGACTTGGTGTCTGTTTCTGGTATGAGACGTGAAAAATTTGGATCAATTCATCCCTAATGTAATACATTCTTCATGTCAGAACCGGCTGTGTCAACACGACATTGCCGCATGTTAATAATTAAGGCTGCAGTTTGCTGTTCTTTCATTATTGGGCAATCTAACTTCCCAGAGCCCAAGCTGAGAATATTCTTGTTTTATGCGGCCAAAGTAAAACACAAATATATTTAACTCACCCTCACAGGAAACCAAGCAAGCCACGTTGTACTAAATAATCTGAGTAACCTTTTCAGTTCAGCTAACAAAGCAAGAAGGTTCTCTTAAAAGAAAAATATTTCAGGTTCAAAGCGGAGTTACTTACATTATTCTCAGCTAACAATTTTATGCGTCTCCACAGAGAAACCATAATGTGACAAAATGGTATCAGTAAATTTATTTGCTTTATCAGCTTCATAAAATTATTATACGTACACAGCTGAGTAATTAGTTCATAAGACACTGATTTACTCCCAGTCAGACCCAGTTTTCAGACCTGTTCTGTCAGAGGAATGAATGATCTCCTGTCACGACAGTGTTGTACTTGACCACGTTAGTTTTCCCGGTGAGGTCAACCTCTCGCTCTCTTTCACACACGCAGTCGTACACTGCTGCCTTGTCAGAGTGATAGATGCTCTGCTTTGGTGTGTTGTAATTAAAGCTTCTGTTTCCCTAAGGAGAAAACAATGACCTGCAATCTGCTCACTGTCTTTCACTCAGCAGGACCCGCAGCTCTCACTGACAGCTCTGATCCACCTCAGAGGTCCTTCTCATAGCTGTCTTAGCCATTTACATCGTTTAATCCTCTGAGTTTTATAAAGCCCCAGGTCATTTCAGTATTTAGTACTGAGGGAATAAATATTCTCTCAGGTCTAACCGGTAACAGTTTGATCCATTCTGTGTCCTTTAATGCAAGTGTGAAACAGGCACATTGAGTGTGCTACCTGCTGTTTGCTGAGAAGGTCAGGCGCCACTTTGTGTGCCTGAGAGCCTTTGCTGGCTCATCAGAATGCAAAGACATGGATCAGAGTTAGGGGGGAAACAGGTGAAAAGAACATGACCCACTAAAACTAATGCTATCTTAGCGTGAGCCTAGCAGACGCTTACTAGCATAGATTTTCCAGAAACGATAAACAGAGGTTTGGATCTGTAGAAAAACAACAAAAGCTTCTGTGAACCAAAAAGGAGGTGACACAGACTCACTTCCATGTGACAGTGTCCTCTGTCTGTCCAAAAGAACACACACGTCATTTCACATGCACGCTGAGCTGTACTAATGGAAACATTTGCCTCTACCATATGCCCCTATCAATTTACTCAGCAGACAACATTATTTATAAATTGAGTTGATCAATCTTTAGTGAAATTGTATCTTAAGACATAATGGTATCAAATTAAAAATTTGCAGCCTTTTATTGTCTATAACAGGGGTATTGAATTAAAATTTAAGGAGGTCCAGTTAGAGAAAATTTCTTCAAATAAAGGTTCAAAATATCATAAAGTTCCACATGCATTATACTTAATGTATTATATTTTGAAGTAGCCCAACAGTTGTATCAGTGTCTCTATATAGCCAACAACTGGCTGTCAAATAAAACAAGGAGACTACAATTCAACAATGTTTCTTATTATTTTTCACACTGACCTGGAGGGTACTCTAATAAAATAATAGTGTTCTTTTCTCATTTCAAGTAAAATAAGGTTTGCAATGAAAAATAAAGCACCACTTTTGAAAAAGTTGTCAAAGATTGTATATAAAACATAGCTGTAATGCTAATTAGCTTGCTAATGTTAAATGCTAAATGCAGTGCCCGTTTGCTAATTGCAATGATGGTGAACGGTTAGATCAATAATTCTTTTTGCACATAAACCAGAAGAGTTACACTTCCATATCATGCATTCAAGGTGTCCCAGAACATCATTTCCTTCCACTAGTTTGCAGATGTGTTTTATTGATCCGATCAGCTGCCAACAGCACTTCCTACGTTAGAATATCCGTCATCACGTTGTCAGCATTAGCTGTCACGTTTTTTAATGCGAGCCACTAACTACGACAACAGGAGGTGTCGTCATTTTGCTGGGAACTGTAGTTTTTTCTCCAAGGACTCTCACAGCTCCTGGGATTTTATGTTTAATATAAAGCCCAAAATTGTCCTTTGAGTTCCCGTTTTCCTCTTCTTCCACCGCGATTTCATGCTGGTCACCATTTTGCTTCCTGTAGTATGAATGTAATGGTAATTTTTGGGCTTTTAATGATTTCTTTGAGCTGTTCTTTTTCCAGGGTGGAATGATTGTACAGCATACGTCTTTTAATGGCTTTAAAAAACAAGAATTGGGTGCAAAATTTTGAATTCTCTGATCTACACAGAGTCAAAAGTATACACATGGGCTCAAATACATACACTTCTACTAATACTTAAATATCACCAAGTTCCCCCTCGACCCGACACTTTTGGTAGCCGTCCATCCATTCTCTTTGGGAGGGTCTGATTCTGGAGCCTGTCCCAGCTGTCATAGGGCGAGAAGTGGGGTACAGGTCAGCCAGCATAATTCTGGCTGGATATTTGACCACTTTTCTTGGCAGCACTGGTAGAGTTCATTTAAATTGGTTAGTTTCCTGGCAGAGACCCAGCTTTTTAACATAGTCCTTTGGTATCCATTCCAAAACCAGTTTTGAAGTGTGTTTTGACATGCTGTGGTGGAACACTCAGTTGTGTCCAAGTTTTAACTGTCTTTTTGTTGGAGGCAGTCCTCCTCCTTCATTATTTGATCCAGTTTGTGCAATGTAACAGTACCACTGGCAGCAAACCAGCCTCAGCGCACAATGCTGCCACCACCATGCTTGACAGTTAGTCATTCCTGGGTTGATCCTGAACATCCTAACCAATTTCCTCTCATCTGAAGGTGACAGTTTGGGTCTTCTTCCAGACCTTGACAAAGTGGTGAAACATCTGAATAACATGTACTTATGTACAATTATTGGAACTGATGATCTTGGAACCTGCGGTTGTTTAGAAATGACTCCAAGAGAGCTTTAAAACTTGCGTAAATCTATAATTCTTCTTCTTAGATCTCCTTGGACTTTCCCATTAGTCTGAGTATCGGTCAATCCAATGAGTGCTGTCAAACAAATCTTTGGCAAAGAGAAACTACCAGTTGTAGTCAATCACGATCATAAAAAGTTAATAGGCCTTGGCCTTGTCAAGTTAAGAGTGTACAACCTTTAGCAATCACTTGTTAAAAGGTTTAAGTGAGTGTACATGTATATATTTGAGTCTTTATAATTTTGACCTTAGGTTGATTAGAGAAAATTCAAAATAAATTCAAACTTGTGCACCCAATTCTTGTTTTTTTTAAGTCATTAAAGATGACGGTGGATGATTCCACCCTGGAAAAAGAACAGTTCAAAGAAATAATTAAAAGCTCCAAATTACCATTATAGTCATGGCTACCATGAGTGCATGTCAACTTCTCACCACAACTGTATACACAGTCTGTGACTGCAAGCAAACAATAATTTTTGTTTTTGATTAACTGATTTCTTCATCATTTTATCAGGTAACGATTTGGTCTTCATAAGGTCAGAGTATATGGTTAGTTTTCTTTCATTCCGAATGATAACCCTTGTTGCTTTAATGTATTACGTTTTAGTTGATTATATTAATAACAAATAACAAATCTATCAAATTTTCTGCTGAGCTATATGTCATTTTCAGTCTATGTCACAGCTTTCTTGCTGACATGTGGACGAAATCTGACCCTGGTTTTTAGAACTTCTCTGTATCCTCATAGTCTGTGCAGAGAGCAAATTTACTTAGAGAGCTAAATATAGAGACAAAGAAAGCAAAGCATTGCAAATATGAACATACAGGTCTTATAAGGCTGCGTGGTATAAACTGTACTACTTGTGTAAGAGCGCAAGGCTGTGTGAAGAAGCAAATATGCATGCAGTATTTAGAGCTGTTGTTTGCATACATGTGACACAAAAAAAATGTATGTTCTTATAGATTTCATACCCACACACATTACACACATCCACCAGCCATGCTCCCTGCCTGACAGTGATGCCTTTCTTTTCATTGCATGAGTATGACCTTTATACAATGCTAAAATAGTTCCCTTTAGCACACAGATATCATGATCCTGTAGTTGTGGAAAAAGAGCCTGGGGGGAAATCAGAGTGTAGAGGAGCACGTAAAGTACTCAGTGACACAAGCGGTGCAAAGTTTCCCCTTTGTGTCCTCGCTGTCTGAATATTCACACATGATCACAAGTTCTGCATACGGTGAAAAGCATATGGCCCCTGTGTTACGAATGGGCTGAATAATTAACACTGATGCACATTGCCCTTCTGTCACTGTGAAACTGAATTATTTACCCTCAAATCCATTAGAGTGAACCCACGCACGCACCCACATGCACACAAAACCCTTGTATATGACTTTATGCCGTCCACTCATTCATCAAATCTCTGTCTACTAACAAAAATGAAAATATTTGCACAGTGTCGTGTGGAGGAAATTAAATGAATCTCACTGACTCATGCAAAGGGAGTAGTGGAAGTTGGAGCAGCAGAGTGACACATGAGGACAGTTCCAACACCTGTAGGCGTACTGTACATCAACAGACACGCAAATACGTGCCTACACCTGAACTTCATCCATGACAGGAGGAAGCAGAGAGGAAGGGAGTGAGTCTGTCTGCGCACCTGCCCACCTAAGACAGGCTACAAATAGACACCACCTGCATACTGTGTGTTTCTACACACAGCGAGCCTTTCTGCAGTCTTCACATTGCTTCATCTTCTCTCTGTTAGATTATGTTCCTTGGTGTCATTATCAAGTTTAGCGTCTGGCTTTGGATTAAATTAAATTACACAACAATTTGTACCACGGGTCTCGGGGAAACCCTGTTTTTTAGATGAATAACCTGCATTCTCTCCACCATGACTCAGCATTTGCTTGCTGGTTTTCCCCTTACCAGGCTGCTTGGGATTAGATCCAGAGTCTGCATCCACTGAAGCATGCTTATTTAGCTCTCATAAGGCTAGAGTCAGAGCGATGCATTAAAAAAAAAAGAAGTTTTCAGAAGAAATGTTACTTCAGCTTAGAGTAGACTCGATTTTTGATTAATTAATTGAAGAAACAGACGGATTTCTGAATACATGTCTGTTTTATCGAAGACCATGTTGTAAAACAATAAGGTCTTAGCTAAAAATCAAGTCATGAAAGCTTTTTATTTACTGGAGTTGCGTGATGAGTCATGCAACACCTGTACCCAACATGCTTCGTCATTATGCGATATGCATCTTTAACCCCTCCTTCACTGTGTTACTTCATTGGCGGAAATCCCAGACACTGATTTTTCACGTGCAAAAATATCCAAACTGCATTTCCAATTATAGGTGGACTCATGCTGTGTCCCCATACATGTGAAATGCTAGCTTTGTGCAAGGTAATAAAAAAATTGTACAATTACATGCACCATTTGGTGCAGTAAAGTCGGGCAAGCGATGTAACATTCTGCTGCCTACTGGTTTATTCAATTAGGAAAGTGGAACTTCGGCAGACGATTAAGTTAATTTTTAACTGCGCAGATGTTAGTTAAAAATTTTTCCGTTGGTTTTATTTATTTGTTTTATTTTATGTCACCGAAGCTGTCGTACCACCAAGGCTAAAAGCAGCTTCTCCTTTTCTACTGTGAATTGAGACAGCGGCATCCTATCAGTACAAAGTACAATTCAAAAGAAGGAACAAGCACATATTTAAGATCTTTAATACTGTCAGTTGGCTGAAGAGTCTCAGGAGGCATGCAGAGGCTGTAAAGCTTATGAGGGATTTGAAATATCCATTCAACGACCACATACCAATTTGATTCTTAAAAGTGTGTGCGAATGGGTGAATGAAGACATGTTGTAAAGTGCTTTGAGTGCTCAAGTACAGTAGAAACTTTAAGGTGTGTTCAGGCTGAATGTGCGTTTCAGCTGTGACATGTTTTGACAAAGCCACCTCACAGCACAATAGGGAAATAATGAGGAGAGTTCGTTTCAATGCAAGTTTCAACTGCATAAATACAAAACTAGAATTCGTTTTGACATCCTGGTTATCTTTTATCTCCTCCTGTCTGCATCCCGCTCCCTCCCCCTTCGCTCCCTTTCTTTTTTTATCCATGTCTTCCTGTCTTTTCTCTCTCTAGGTGGCGGTGAAGATAATAGACAAAACCCAGCTGAATCCAACCAGCCTACAGAAGGTGAGTTTGTGTTTTATGGCCACATGGTAACATTAATATCTTGGTTACAGTGTTGGTGGGTTTTTCTGTTAGTCTTTCCTGACTCCTTCCCGCTCTGTTTCTTTGCTCTTTGAACTCAGGATGTGCTGTTTTACATAATGTAATCATGTAGTCAGGAGAGACCACAGGGCTTGTTTAATCTCTAGCCACAACCTCCTTCACTCCTGACTCTGTTGGTTGTGGTTGGTGAAGCTAAAAATACACATGCTGGCCTGTTTGTCACTTACCCTTGTCTAGCAGTCATAACCAATTAGAATGAAGGCTGTGGGCCTGTTTCCTGATTACCGAGTCACAATCGTGTTTTTTTTTTTTTTTTTTTTTTTGCTGATTAAATACACATATGGCTATCTTTGCTCTGTCATTTACATATTGCATTGTTAACTCTCAAACCAAGTCTTAACCTTCAAATAGGTCTTTGAGTGGATGTGAAAAGGCAAGGAGTGGCCTGTAGTGGTTTTAAACTGAAGCCGGTCCTCACAAAGATGGCTAGACAAGTAAATGCACAGATCCATACACATGCAGGCCTCGCGGTAGTTTAGACCATGTGGAAGGAAAGCAGGAGCTGCCAACATCACCTACTGCGAGTCTAAAAATAAATCAGGTGTGCGGCTGACTGACAGGAATTCTTTTCATGGTCACGACATTATCGTAGCGCGGCTCAGCGCCGCTGCTGCTCTTTTACTTTCAGGGTTTTGTAAAAGATGAACAAATTGCCTAGCAACTGACTTACTCATTATGATAATGGACAATTATAACAACCACACCTACATGAATGGCACTTGATGGTGTCTTTGTAGGCCACCAGGGTGGGAAAATATTGCTCCTGCAAGATTCTTAATGGCAAAATAATGGCAATTAGCTTCTAAATAGTGCTTCCACCTTATGTTGGTCCGAATGACGATGGGATGAGTGAACTCAGTGAGTCAGTGGAGGCTGGCTTAATCAAGCAGAATGTAATCATAAAGGGCTATTGTGAGGCCAAATTTGGTTCACTGCTGAAGTCCTTCTTGGAGATCTGTAAAACAAGGTGGTTTTTCGCCTATCAGGGCATTTCTAAAATGATTATGTTCCGCCAATTGTCTTGGATCTTAATGGGATCCGACTGCAATTCTTTAGCCAATCAGTGTGAAGAGTGCGAGAGTTCCAAGCTCTCATTTCCACGCTCATCTAATCTGACTGAGATAATTTTCGTCGTGTGAGCTCTTTTGTTTCGCAGCCCATTGTGTGGTTTCTAATCCGCGCACAAACTGGAGTAATGGACATTTTGTTTTGTATGTCTGATGCATTAATATTCCGCACATAAACTCACCGGGACTTTGCCAGGTTGGGGTCATGAGCAGTTTCATATAGGATGGCTTGGGTTCGACGCTGCCTGGTGTTGAACATAGCAAGACAGAGATATCATGTGAGTGTGCAGACCAGTTAGGATATCTGATCAATTATTCAGTGGGCCTTTCATATGTGAGCTGCAGTAGTCTTACAGCTTTTTTTTTTTTTAACAATTTTTTTTTTTATAGGGGATAAGGTGTTTCTAATGTAATATCATATATGCAGATGACATCATTCACATGGGCAGATGATGTCATCTGCCCATGTGAATTTGTATCAAGTGTAGAGATTTGTTTGCACGCCTATGTGGAGCATATATCTAGTTATATATTTTCACGTTCTCTGCATCATACTATAGATTCCTGTAATAGTATACAGACATGCCATCTGCAATGCAGAAGCTCGTCTTATAATGCAGCAGTCGTCTCCTGGATTTAATCGATTGTCTCATTGACCCAGAGTGTCCTATGCTATCCTTGTAAAAGCTCTATCATGAATATATTAAAGGGAACATGCACCCTGATATACAGTTCTCTGCTTGGGCACTCTTCTGACCTTGGACTGACCAAATAACATCTTTAAAAACAAGGAGAAGCAGCATTGCAATCATTTGCTCTGTTTCCTGGCTATGGAAGTTTGTAGTTCTGCGGATTATCAAGCTAATGGCCAATTATGGTTTTCGAGCTAAATGGCTGGAATAACAAAAAAAATAATAAGTGTGGGTCAAGAGTGCAAAAATTAAAAGTCATCGCTGTACTGTGACAAGTAGTGTGGATCATTTAATCCTGTATTTTATTAGGGCTGGGCAATTGATCTGATTTCATTTTCAGCCATGATTTTTGCTGTAAATAATTATAAAAACAAGATTATGGAGATAAAATTATTATTTGTGAAGCATTCTTTTTCTCCATGGTGCTCTTGTTTCATCTTGTCTGATAAATCTTGCATTTCTGTTACATTTGCCACTCCTTTAAAAGCCCCAAACTCACTCCCTGCCAGGCTGGGGCATGTTTAGCTAAATTCATTTTTCAGTCCAGTTACAATTAAAATTCAAGAAAACCCAGTTTAGAAAAAAAACCTGTATTTAAAAAACATCTTAACAAAGTCATTCGTGATTTTTTTTTCTTCCCCCAATCAAGCAGCTCTATAGTTGAGCCTCAAAAAATGTTTCCTGAGTATAAAAATATTCACCCATTTTCAAGCTCCAGAGATCACCCATGGACACTTTATTAGGTACACCTTGCTAGTGCTGGGTTGGACCCTCTTTTGCCTTCAGAACTGCTTAAATTCTTGAACAAGGTGCTGGAAACATTCCTCAGAGGTTTTGATCCATATTGACATGATAGCATCACACAGTTGCCGCAGATTTGTCAGCTGCGCATCCATGATGTGAATCTTCTGTTCAACCACATCCCAAAGGTCCTCTATTGGATTGAGATCTGGTGACTGTGGAGGCCATTTGAGTACTGTGAACTCACTGTCACGTTTGAGAAATATGAGCTTTGCAACATGGGTCATTATCCTGCTGGAAGCAGCCATCAGATAATGGGTATATTGTGGTCATAAAAGGATGGACATGGTCAGCAACAATACTCAGGTAGCCTGTGGCATTAAAATGATGCCCAGTTGGGGCCCAAAGTGTGCCAACAAAATACCCCTCACACTGTCACAGCAAAAGCAGAATGAACCATTGATATAAGGAAGGATGGATCCAGTAGAAAATCCCAGTAGATCAGTAGTTTCTGAAAAACTCACACTAGCAACCGTGCCACATTTAAAGTCACTTAAATCACCTTTCTTCCCCATTCTGATGCTCAGTTTGACCCTCAGCAGTTTGTCTTGACCTAAATTCACTGAATTGCTGCTGTGTGATTGGCTAGATCTTTGCATTAATGAGCAGTGGAACCTAATAAAGTGACCCGTAAACAATTCTTGATATTCTTTACATCTTTGGTCTTGCATCTTTTGCAATTATCTCAGTATTTTTTTTTCTGGATGGTGGTTTTGTTAGAGGCGCTCTTCAAATTAGAAGACTAGACTGAATTTCATTATAATCCCTGAGGTTGTTTGGGCTGCTTTACTTGATCTGCTGTGACCCTTCACCAACAAATGGATGTAGAATGTAAGCAGCCATACGCAAATTTCCCCCTTTTGACATCAGTACAATAGTAGTCATTGTATTTCTACTGCAGAGCTTCTTGAATAGCAAATTGATCATCCCATGGTGCAGATTTTCATGGTTAAAATGCCGGTCTCTTTTTTCCAGAGGCAGCAACGAACAAGAGGATTGAGAAGGATTGTCTGGTGCATCAAAATAATTTGGGAGTCTGAGCTGATCTGGAGTTGATTAGACATTTTGCACAGAGTGTAAACCTGAAGAAGATTTGAACCATTCATGCTGTATAATTTTAGTGGTAAAGAGCTGCTTTTTTTTTACTCTTTCAGTGTGGGTGACTGAGGTTTGAGATGCCTGATTGGGCCACATCATTCCTCCACTCATTGTTAATGGCGACTCTTTCATGTTACCCTGTCAAAATGCCACTGATAGTTCTTTTTATGGTCTCAAAGGAGCTGGGCTGTGGGCACACCATCTGGCACTGTAGGCACAGCCATCACTGTGGCAGATCTTTTACTGCCACATGCATGCATACACACGCATGACACATAGAGGCATACGCAGCAGATATTTGGTTTAAGCAGAAGGCTTTAGCTGGCAGGACACACATTTTACCTTTACTTCGCATCACAGACACAACACTTTAACCCTCATTTTCTTAAGCATACCTGTGTGAGCCCACAGAGTCGTGATTATTTGATTTTTAAAGAGGGGTTAGCGGAGGCCAAAATGAGACATGAGGTTACAGTGAACCTCCACTCTCATTCTTTATGGCCCGTTGGCCCTGATGTGACTTTGAGGTGGTTTCAGCCCCAACAGGAAATGAGGTCAGCTGAGCTTCCAAAGCACCTCCTGAGATTCGCCACAGGAAATGCATCACATGTCATCTGTGGTCAGGGTTGTTGACATTGTCATGGTTTTTAGGCATTTTAGCCCTAAAATAGGCCTCTCCGCTAATCCCCTCTGAGCAAACACCGCGCTCATCCCATCATCCCACTGCGCTGTCTCTTTGTAATCTGTAAATAAGAGTTGTTTCTTTTTCACTGCGTAAAATACATCAGTGAAATATTGAAGGATATATGATTGACAAGCAGTTGCGTTCCGTTCCACACATGACATGTAAAAGGCTGACGAGCGTGAAGAGAGCGAATGAAACCACAGAAGCAGTGGCAGCTTCTCCCAATGTTATTTCTCAGCATAGCTCAGAGCTGCAGCGCTAACCTTTACTCTTACTCGCTTATATCTGAGTGTGATTGTGTGAGAAACCGCTCGGAACGATACACTGCGACTCTGTTTGTGTATTCTGCGAAGAGCCCACTACGGGGTCAAGCTCTCGTAAAGGGGTGTTGTTGATGTCTGCTTGTGCCTGCCATTTTGCATTAGCCAATGAAACGCTGCTGAGCCTATGGGCTAGTAATGCTTTGGTCTTGTTCAGATGAGCGTAAGGTGATTGGACGGGCAGCACTTATGAGTGAGGTGAATCATAATACAACTGAAATGCTGGCTGAGATATGCACGGATTTACACGTTTGTGACTATTTTCTGTTCCATCACACATATTTTAAAAGTTAAAATGCGTTTGGTTAGAGTTAAGTGTGCTTTTGGTGCTGTGGTTTATGAATAATGAGTGGCACATTGTCCCAGCATCAGAGAGTGATAAACAAAGAGATGTGCCTCTTGGTTTTGTTTTGTTTTTTTCTTTTTTCTACAACTCGGGAGTCGAGGATGGGATAGGACAGTTTGGATCAGATCAGTGACACTTTAGATTCCTCATCTGCCTGCCTGTCTGTCTCTCACTGTCTTTCTTGGAAAAACAGAAAGCTGTGGTTATTTACTGATGCGTGGTTTTGAAGTAATATTTGAGCACATTAAACTCACGTGCACATACCCACTAGAGGGATCATGGCTTGCAGGTTTCCAGTCTACTCATCCTATCAATAATCTCCATGTTGAATGAGCAGCTGTGCTGCTGTGACTGAAATAGTCCAGCCAGTTCTTGTAAGTGTGCCCAGTCTGATATGTGCTCCTTCTGTATGGGGACTGCTGTAATTAAGGCTAGTTTGGGAGACTGGGTGCCCCTGGGTGGCTGGAAGTAGGTCACTGGCACAGACTACTGAGATTCAGCCGCATTGCAAATGATGTGTTTTCATGTGTATGATGCAATTATATTATTATTTTATATATTATATTGTTATTTCTGTTATCATTGCCTGCCGGAAAACTGCTTTATACCATGCTGTGACCTCCCACCCTCCTTTGCATTTGCATCTATAGATATTATTGATATTAATACTAGACTGGATCAAAGACCGCTAACTCATTATCTCCTGTCAGCCTGCATGGTGGCTACATCCTTATTGAGCTTGTATTGACAGGCACTGTGTTTGTTTTTGTCATTTTTCCACTGCCCTTCTCAGATTTGTTCTAATTTTTGTTTCCAAGTGGCTGCACACGTGCTTCCCATGTGAGGGGCTTTAGGGCAATGACGCAAACGAGAGAGAAAAAGAGGCGGAACAAGGCAGAGACAGGAAGAGATAAGAGACTGAGATAAAACACTGCCTCTGTAATTCATCACTCATCCAGAATATTAAAGATTTTCTGTCTTGAGTGATGCATCAGATATTAAAGCGCATGCTTGGATAGATGTATATCGGAGGCTGGGACTTATTTGTTTATTCTTGTGTACTGTGGGACATCTTCTGGTTATTGTGTCAGTGTGTTTCCACTCTAATTGACTGTGTTACCATGGGGGAACCGCTAAGGCCAACATGGCAGCTGATGAATATGGAGCAGGGTTTGCCACACAGGAGAAGCTGGCTATTCTCAGCGACTCGGGAAGATTTTTATCCCATAACAAATTCAGCCTATATAATCTGCATGCAGACACATTCCTTTAAAATGTCACTTAAAATGGACACATTAATGTATTAACATGAGTGTATATTGTAAATGTGAACACCATACACTCAGTCTGTTTGACTATTGTAATTGTGCCTGGTAATATGCTGCACATCATTGGTGTATTTACATAATAATACAGAAATAGATCACGCAGATCAAAGACAAAGTCCAAGATTATGCTAATATTTTTGGATATTAAATCAAACAATTGTGTGATTAAAGTGAAGACTTTCAGCTTTAACACAAAATTTTGCTTGAGCTCTTTAGGATTTACAGCCATTTTTATACATAGTCCCCCAGAGGCCCAAAATCAATTGGACGAACTAGCATAATTTTATCCTTTGCAGTCAATGACTGCCTGAAGCCCAGAAGCCACGGAAATGCTGTGTTTCCTCCCTTGAGATTCTCTGCCAGGCCTTTGCTGCAGACACCTTCAGTTGCTGCTTGTTTGTGGATCTTTTTCTGGATTCATGCGCTGTTGGGTTGAGATCAGGTGACTGACGTGGCCATTGAAGAACATTTCTTTGCCCTGAGAAACTCTTGGATTGCTTTTGCAGTATACTGTGGGTCATTACTCATTTGTACTGCGAAGCGCTGTCTAATCAGTTTAGCAGCATTTGGCTAAATAGCCCGAGTACAGACTTGTATATTTGTACAGAATCCACCCTGCTCCTTCTATATCTGGTCACATCAGCAATAAACACTAGTGACCCAACAGTGACCTCTATCCACTGGCAACCATACATGTCCACAACATAACACTCCCTCCGCCATGTTGGGCAGATAAAGTGGTATGCTTCTGTTCATGAGCTGTTTATCTCCTTCTCCAGATTTTCTCTTCCTGTCAACTTCCCAAATTCTGGTACAAATGAATCTTGGTTTCATCTATCCAAAGAAGTCTTCTCTGAACCGTGCAGGCTCTTTGAGATGTTTTCTGACAGTCTAATCTCACCGCCTTGTTCTTGAGTGTAACCAGGGGTTTGCACCCTATTTTAAACCCTCTGTATTTTCATTCATGAAGGCGTCTCTTGATCGTAAACCATGACAATGATAGGCCTACCTCCATGAGAGTGGTGTTGACTCAGTTTAGATGCTCTGAAGTTATTCTTAACTATGGAAATAATTCTGTCACCATGCACTGGAGCTGTCTTCTGTGGTCCTTCAGGTGTTTTTGTGTTGCTGAGCTGGCCAGTGCATTCATTCCCTTTAAGAATGGAGCAGATTGTTTATTTGGCCTCTCCTAAAGTTTTTACCATCTCCGATAGATTTATATTGGGGTTTTTTTCAGCCTGATGATGGCCTCCTTTACTTTCACTGACATCTCTTTGGGCCTCATATTTAAAATAGTGAAAAGCTATAACATACAAATTCAATGCTTTGAATAAACTTCAGATATTGCGTCTGCTTTATTTGTCGTGGAGTAACAAGCAGAGAGGCCTCACCTGGCTATGAAACTGTGTCAGCCAATTGTTCAATTATTTTTGAGCCTTTGGAACTGATCTTATCTGTTCTTACTTACACAATAGGGAAGGAATAATATCACATTTTTGCTACCATCAGTAAATATAATGAAAATGACAATAATAATAATAATAATCAGTGTCACAATACTTATTTGCTAGCTTAGTTTCCAGCCCTGTCATTTGTCTCTCAGTGCAAAGGGACATCTGTGAAACTTTGTGATGATCGGTTTAAAAAGAACCTAAAGCAGCATTTGTTTTGGGCTGTTTATTTTGTTCTCCCGAGAGCATTTAAAGCGGTGGGAACAGTGTATGTGGGCTTGCTTCTGAATAAACTACAGCGCCCATGTTCATTGTAATGAAGGGAAAATGTCACTCAGTGTGCCTCATTGATGTGGTTTTAATAGTTTCTGGACAACAATGGACACTTCTGTAGCACTGAGCAATAGTCTGTACCAGGCCTTAGTCATGCGGACCATATTTTTTGTTTCTTTTTTATAAAAACGTCTGACTTCTTCTTGCATGGTGTGTGTGTGCTTTGGATCTAATGAGAGGCAGGTGAGCAAGTAGAGACAAGGAGCCGAAGAAAGAATTAGAGTGAGACGGAGTACCTGCGTGTTGTTGAACCAGACTGTGGCTGAGAGGTCCCGCAGAGTCGAGCCTGCTCACACTGGTATAATAGCTGTGTTTGATGACCTAGAAACACAGACTATCCCGGCACTTATGTAAGACCTAAAAGGCCACCGAAAGAAGTCGGACAGACACGCTGGTATACACACATACACACACATCCATACCCGCCACAGCAGTATCCATTCTCCTCGTTTAATTTGACACATTCGACAATGACATATTTTTCCTCGTCTTTTGAAAAGACTCTGGATCAAAGCATCACTCAGTTTTCACTGAGTCAAAGCCAGCGAATGGCAAAAATCTGTGCTCTGCCTCAGGTGTGAAATCCCAGTCGTGCCGGTGTTGAAATTTAACACTCAAACACAAGCTCAGCAGAGCTCGACTGAGAAGCGGCAGAATGTAGATGATTCAACAGCACCTCTAAGTGGCTGCAGGAGCTCGTCTGGCATAAACAGTCGTGCCAAGACTGAGTTTTAAATGATTCTAACTCTGAACGCTCTCCTTTCTGACTCATCACTCAGCTGTTGCACAGGGTGCTCAGAGAAATTAGATTGGAGCATGTGATTTTCTGCTATCCTTCTAAGACTAGATTAGAAACTTTCTCTATCTGCAGTGGAGGGACCTTCTTCTACATTTTGTTTTGTACAACTGTGTAACTAAAGTATCAGCATGATTTCTGCAGCTCTTTTTTGCGTGCTCATGATAAGATGATTATATTAGGGAGCAGATGCCTGACTGGCTGCGAGCCTATGTACTGCTGCTCTGCAGTGGCTGGCTGTATGTGCGTGATGCTGCTGACTGGCTGTTTGGATAACCGATTGGCCGGCTTGCTGGACTGCAGCGCGTCAGGGGAGCTGTAATTCAGTACCCCATCTGTGTAGGGCAGGGTTTAGTACAATGTTGTCACTGCAGCAGTCATGTTGCTTCACACAGTCCAGTTGTCCTGTCATCCTCAGGTCCTGTTGTGTTTCTGTAGATGTACGTAATTTTTTGTGGCTGAGTTCCCTTCGCTTAGTTCCCCTAATCAGTGCTTAATAACTGCTTTCCCAGCAGAGACTGAGCCGGCACTTGGTGCTCATTGATTATAATTTAATTTGACATGTTTTTGGGTGCATTAAATGTTCATGTGTGTCTCTACAGCTCTTCAGGGAAGTCAGAATAATGAAGATTCTAAATCATCCAAATATAGGTAAGTCCAAACAGCAACCTGCAGCACCTTTGGTCACTTTGGATTAGCATTTCCATTTAAACTTAGGCTGTTTAACAAGCTAAGCCAGTTTAACTGACTGCCAGATCCATCAAAAACATCTGCATTCACACATTAATAAGAATGTGTTTTCCATCTGCAATTTATTTACAGTGCTGTGCTAAAACTCTTGAGCCACCCCACATTTCTATATATTTTGCTTTTAAGGAGCTAGACTTTATTTTATACTCAAGTGGTCTTAAGTAATAGTTCTCCAGGTTTTCCTGAGGGTCATTCAAGGTTTCTCTTTGGACAAAGGCTGCTTTTAAACTCATTTTCAGTGCAGTCCTGGACCTGACTTGACCTGTTCATGACCTATGAGTCATTCAAGCATGAAAAAGGTCCCCAACTCAAGGGATGAACCAGTGTTGTGTCTACACATAACAGACAACTTAGCAAAGAACCAATTTTAAATTGTATCTTTAGATACTCTCCTACTAGCAGCCTGTTGCAAAACCACATTTGTTCCAATTTTTTAGGTGAATCTGTGAAAAGTGCCAAAGTTAACACAGTTTGAAAGGCATAAAATAGTATTGTTTGGCACCAACAAGGTGATTCCCGAAGAGCCGTTAGCCAAAAACTTGGCATATCTCAGTGTTTTGTGCAGTATGTCCTTAAAAATTTGAGGAAACTGTACAAGCGGAGGACAAAAGAAGAAGGGGCCGGCCTAAAAACCTATCTACAGCAGATGGAGAGTGTCTGAAAGTCATGTCCTTAAGGAATAGGTGAAAAAAAATCCAGCAAAGCTCTGACACAGGACCCGAGAGATGCATCTGACCCTTCAGTTGATCCATCTACTGTTTACTGGTTTCAGTTGTCATCAGTATGTTTGGAGGAGGTCAACAGCGACTATCGACAGCCATCTGTAAAACACGGGGAGGCTCTGTCATGGTTTGAGGCTGCATTTCAGCCAGTAGTGTTGGGGAGCTTGTCGGAATCGATGGAATTATGAATACAGAAAAGTACCACCAGATTTTAATCCACCATGCAATACCATCTGGAAAGTGTCCAATTGGAAACAGCTTTATTTTTCCCAAACACACTGCTAATGCAGTAAAAGCATACCTGCATAGAAAAACAAGCAACGGAACACTATCTGTCAAGAATTGGGCTCCTCAGAGCCCGGACCTCAACATTACTGAAGCAGTGTGGGATCATCTCGACAGAGAACAAAACAAAAGGCAGCCAACATCCAAAGAAGAGCTTTGAATGTCCTTCAAGAATCGTGGAGAGCTATTCCTGAAGACTACTGAGAGAAATGACAAGAAAGCTGCCTGAGAGAGTTCAGGCTGGGTTGAAGAATAAAGGTGGTCATACCAAATATTGACTTTCAAGCTTGCACAAGCTCTGTTTTTGCCCTATATGCTGTATTTCCACGTATGTTTGCACATTTCAATAAATCACTGCACCTATTTCCCATTTTCCTACCAAAATGTGAAGAAATGATGGCATCTTGTTCTGATTGTTTTTCAAACGCACAAGTATCATAGTTAGCAAATGCTTGACGCCACTCAGTATAATAATGGCACCATTCAGACTCAGTTAAGAGTTTTATTGCATTAGGATAGACCAGACCAGTAAGCACATCTTACATCAGTTCACAGCCTCTCTCAGTTTCTAATTTACCTCTCATCTCTCTACCCTCCTTCTCTCTCCTTCTGCCCACTTTGTCCTGCAGTGAAATTGTTTGAGGTGATTGAAACAGAAAAGACTCTTTATTTGGTGATGGAGTATGCAAGTGGCGGTAAGTAAAACATCAATTATTTTCTTTTTTTTCCTCTGGGTTTCACCCTGTTATGGCAGGCACAAACAGTCAGTTTGGGCTGCATCTAATAATCATCGCAAAAATGCTTGGTATTTACAAATCTATCACTCCAGCTATGCACCATCTCAAATTTAATGTTACCTCAAAGCAAGCACTAGTACATGGTTATTATAAATATACCTATTGATAATTACATATTTCTTCTTTCTACAGGGGAAGTGTTTGATTATCTAGTGGCTCACGGCAGAATGAAGGAGAAGGAGGCCAGGGCCAAGTTCAGACAGGTGAGTCATCAGTATCGCAGCGTTCACGCCTGTGTCGTCATTCCCTTACTGTTTTTTAAGAGAAGACTGCATGCACCAAGATCGAGCTTCATCACCGACTGCAGAGGAAAGATGGAACAGCTTCCTTCCAGACGCTGCTCTGACATCTAGTGGTGCTGCTGGAGCAACAAGGCATCTACAGTAGTTTGTGGATTTAGTAGCTTTTTAGATTGAGCAGAATTCAATTTTTCTTTTTTATTCGGCGTAACATCAGCAGGGTCTTCGCTTAAAGCCAGCTCTCCTTATGCTTTAAATCTGTCGTCGATGATTCAGAGCAGCTGTGTGTGTGTGTGTGTGTGTGTGTGTGTGTGTGTGTGTGTGTGTGAGCGAGAGTGACACAGTGTGGGCAGTTTTGTGTTTCTGTGTGTTTGTCACAGCGCAGTTCAAAATCCAGACGTGTTTGTGCGCGTGTCTGGGTGCACGCAGGTGGGTGGCTTCTGTCATAAAGAACAGCAGGTCTTCTGCGTGATTGATGTCGTTTCTGTTCGAGCTTATCCAAGTCAAAAATTTCCCCATCAACAGTCACAGAACCTGCTTCCTGTGCCCGTCACAGTTTTTGCGTGACAGACATTTAGATTTAAAAATAATCTAAAAATGAAGAAATCCAAATCATGAACTTCAGATAAAGATTAAAACATCCCAGTGCTCAAGCAGTTTACGCTCTATTTATGACTAAAATCTCTTTAAGGTTTTATCTGCCGTTTTGGGGGAGCATGGCAAAAATGAGCCAAATTAAAGATCATGTGCAAACTACTAATAAAAAGTTTTGCTTGCATGAAAGCGCTCTTTGTTTGTTTATTGCCTCACAGATTGAGTTAATCATGGCGGTGCGAAAATCTTACACAATATTCATGCTTCCAGTTTCTTAACTACTTGTTCAATTTAAGTTCCCGGGGGGTGGATGTGAGTATGACTATATGACTTTGTGTGTGGAGCTACATGGGTTTCCTCCAGGAAACACACAGTCCAAATACATACCTGTTAGGGTCACTGTTGATTTTTAAATTGGTCTGTCCCGTAAATATCAGCTATTAGTTAATCAAATGACAGATTCCACTCCTTTTTTTTTTTATAAATACTTTTGTTGTTACTTCTGTTCGTTGCAACCCTTTTTTTGTGTGTGCGTATTTCCAGGTAATATACGTGATACTGTTCATGTACTATGTAATTACTGATGCCTGTATTTGTTTGCATTCCAGATTGTCTCTGCAGTGCAGTATTGTCACCAGAGGAGGATAGTACACCGAGATCTAAAGGTGAAACTTTGTGATCTGATTTCTCCTCACGACTATTCATATCAGTCAGTTCCTGTCAGTGTAAACAGTCCACGCGGTGCTTTGTCCCTTTTCCTCCCCACTGCAGGCGGAGAACCTATTGTTAGATGCAGATATGAACATCAAGATAGCTGATTTTGGCTTCAGCAATGAGTTCACTGTGGGCAGTAAGCTGGACACGTTCTGTGGCTCTCCGCCGTACGCTGCTCCCGAACTCTTCCAGGGAAAGAAGTACGACGGTCCAGAGGTGGATGTCTGGAGTCTCGGAGTTATCCTCTACACACTGGTCAGCGGATCACTGCCCTTCGATGGACAGAACCTAAAGGTGGGCAGCTGTTCTTTTGTATTACTGTAGTATAAGTATAAGTGTTACTGTCTATAGTTCATATTGACTTAGAAACTACTTGGAAATGTTAATGTTGCAACTGGTGACAAGCTGGAAAAGCTGTTTCTATAAAAGCACTTTTCACCTCCACATGTTGATAAAGTGCTCTGTATTTTTTTTTTAGATAAATGCTTATGTAACCATCTGAAGTTAAGGTCATATTGCACTTCGGTCTTGCAGATATTCAACGTTGTGTGCAGTCAGACAATAGAAAACAGTGATACACTGTGCGCAAAGGGAGAAGTTATTTTTTTTGTTTTGTTATCAAAGTCAGTACAACATTACCAGACAACAAACTGTAGCGTTGCTCTCATTCTTCCCATATTCATTTATTTATTGTCCACATCACAGTTGAGACACTGTCATTTGGGTTAATTTTTAGGTTGTTGTGTGGTTGTGGTAGAAAGAAGGAACAAATAGAATAGACGGAGCCGACAGTAAGACTAAAAATGCAAGTTTCTGGATGTTACACACTCCTGCTCATTCCGCCTCTGTGCTTCAGCGCATTTTATTTGAAAAATTTAACTCTCCAAGTAATTATAGCTGCACTTTAAATGTTTTTCTAATTACATCTTTTATTTATCAGAACATTTTGAATAATTCTGTTTGAGTATGAATTTGCTTGGACAGCAAAAGCCGGATTACATGAAGGTGGGCCAAAGTGAAAGTGCTGCAGCCCTGGAAATCTAGTTGGGTATGAGCCATTCTAACTGAGTTACGATGTTTAAATGCATCAGCTCAAAACTGGGTTACTTCAGTAACCAAATTAAGACTGGAATTTCCTGTGTGTTGTGTCTAATGAGACATTGTGGAGATGAATTCATCTTCCTTTAATAAAGCAACAGTTTGGGCTAAATTTAGTCAGATTCATTAAAGCAGCAGATCCATCTTTTTCTGACTCTTCATAGCAGGGGTGAGTGACCTGCAGTCCTTTAGGTGCATTAATCAATACAGCATGTAAATACAGCCAGCCAAAAGGGAGCCATAGGAGAATAAATATTTGACCGACATTCACCGCTTGACTCCAAATTGTTGCTGAGCGCACACTTGATGAGTAAATAAGCAACGTTACGCAGTGATTGTGTTTACACTGGGGTCTGCGCCTTGCAAATGGCCTACACGAAGAAAAATAATGCTGCTCCTTTTGTTGCTAAACGTTGTTGCTAAATTCTCCCCCCTGTCTGTCTGCGACTTGGCGTGCAGGAGTTGAGAGAGAGGGTCCTGCGAGGAAAGTATCGTATTCCTTTCTACATGTCCACAGACTGTGAAAACCTGCTCAAGAAACTGCTCGTGCTCAACCCCGTGAAACGAGGCAGTCTGGAGGTATTATCTGTGTTTGCATTGACACGTCCTAACAGTTATTTCCTCTCCAGCAGGAGGCCTGGAGTCAAACGTGATTTCGGGTACGATTGTTTTTACAGCCTCACGGAAGCACGTAATTGCTGCTCTTGTTGGGTGCGAACTAACAGAGTGGTTTTTAATTAATAACCTCTCCGATGAAGATTGGTTAACAGTATTCTTGATTTGATGAACGCATTCATAGACAGAAAAACTAAATGGAATGGAAATAGTCGTAATTTCATGTACAAAATCCTTATATGTTGTGCGTTCATTTTTAGGAGTTTTTCTCCTTTGCAAATTGTGGGTAGTTGTCAGTTCAGTTCACACGCTCATTGTATCCAGGTCAGTGGCATCCCTGCACTCAGAATCAGGCTCAATAGTAAAGATTTCTCCAATAATAATAAAAATAGTAACAATTGATCACTGTGTTGTCACTTTCTTGTCAAATTTCTGTTGCGTGTTGTATAACTAATTAATTATAAGCCATTAAAGAAGACATACACGATTTAATTTTTTTGCCTTGTTTCTTTGTTAGCAAATCATGAAAGACCACTGGATGAATGTGGGTTATGAGGAGGAGGAGCTTAAACCTTATATTGAGCCTGAGGCGGACTTCAGTGATTCATCCAGAATAGGTTTGCTACTCTGTCTGTGTGTGTGTGTTGATCTCATTCTTTGTCATTTCAAATTCTTGGATTCTTGTGTCTAATGTTGTCTGACTCCCATCATTCAGAGCTCATGGTGACAATGGGTTTCCCTAAAGATGAGATCACCGATTCCCTGCAGAGTCAAAAATACGATGAAGTCATGGCCACCTACCTGCTGCTGGGAAGAAAAGCTCCGGAGGTGAGTTTGTTTGACTTGCGTCATGTTGACACCTACATCACCGCTGCTTAAGTAGATCGAGTCATGTGATCGCATCCCCCTTCACATTGCAGTTTGAGGGGAGTGAGCCTCTGACTAACAGCATCCTGGGTCAGCGACAGCGGCCGACGAGTGACATCAACAACAGCTCCAGCATTTCTCCCGCGCATCCCAAGGTCACACGCAGCATCTCGGCCAATCAGAAGCAGCGCCGCTACAGTGATCATGGTGGGGATGATGATGGTGGTGGTGGTGGTGGTGTCGTAGAGAAGCCAAGTAAAGTAACCTCATCTTTCCCAGCTCTGAGAGTGCTGCGTGTTGTGTAGAGGGAAGTTACTCTTAGTCACTGATGATTGGCCAAACGATCGGACATCAGTATCTGCACTGCCGTATAAACCTCAATAAGCTTTACAACAGAAACATTTTCCCTCTGTTGACACTAATTTAAGAACTTTCCATTCCTTGTGCTCTCAGATTTATTTCTTATGGTGGAAAAAATAAGTCAGTCAAACCTTAACTGACTAGCTTGTTTGCTTAAAGTGGTGTAATTTTCCTAAACAGTGAATCAGCACTTAAATTCCAAAATCAGTGACTCAACCTGAACACTGCACTGGTTGTGTAGCAGCTTCCTCCTAAGTCTTGTGGGGCCATTGTGTTTGGCGCCATCTTCTGGTTGGCTGCTTTTCTTGCAGCTCCCTCAGGAGAAGCACCTCAAAGCATGTGGAGGGAACAGCTCTGCTATGTATGTGCTCACCTTGGCTTCTGTAGCTGTACAACCTGAGAAACAAAGTTGATGCTGCCTCTGACAGATCAGATGACGTATAAATCCCGGCTTTGATTGGCTTTGCTTGACACTGTCCTCGTCTGTTCTTTTTTCTTCTGAAACCTTAAATGTTGGACGTGTAATAAGGATGTGCTTGGTGAAATATATGTAAATCCCATTTTGTGTGTGTGTGTGTGTGTGTGTCTCTGCTAGTGGGTCCATCTGTGCCGCCGGCGGTATCGTATACAAAACGTGGCCAGGCGTTAAGCGTGGAAAGTGACCACAGGGAGGAGTGGGATGGAGCACGCCGGCTAGAGCTCAGCACTTCAAAAGGAGATGTTCCCGCCTCACCCCTGGGGGCGCAGGAGAGGAAGAAAACCACAAGTGCTGTGGGGGTGAGGAAGTGGGCCTATACTGTACACTGCATACTCAGTAAATAGCTGCAGACAGAGCCACATTTAAAGGGAAGATGATATTGAAAAAAAGTTTTTTCCTTTTCTTATAATTCATAATATATATATTTTTTGGTGTCTCTCTGCACAAGCAGACCAACGGGTCTATGACTCGCAGGAACACATACGTGTGTGAACGATCCTCCACTGACCGTTATTCTGCTATTCCCAACGGCAAAGACAGCAGGTATGTGCTAACATTCATATTTACAGAATGAGATTTGGGGCGTTTTCACACCTGTACTTTACCCTGGTCCAAATCCATCAACAAGTTTCTAAATTTGTAGTGTTTTTTGGTTTTTTTTGGTTTCTTCTCACACAGTAAAATCTCCAAGCAAACCAAAATGCATCACTAGAAACCACATGAAAATGTTCAGTTCGCTTACTAGTCAGAACTGCCTGGGGCAAAACAACAACAGTAAATAATGGAAGAAAGAGCTGTGTTCTGGACTAGTGAGCACTCTGTTCTGTTTATGGCTAGTTGGTGCAGTTTGTGCACTGTGTACCTCTATGGTACCCTGTTACATACCTCGCTACAACCTGCGTAGCTCAAACCCGCGGCGTACACCTGGTAGTCGGGTCGGATCATGCTCTCACCATAAACAAACTGCTTTGGAGTTTGTTTAGAACTGGGCCGAGACTGGGACTTCAAAGAGTCTCTGCGTGTGTCCCCCCCCCCCATCCATCCATTCATTTTCTACCGCTTATCCGGGGCTGGGTCACGGGGCAGCAGCTTAAGCAGAGAAGCCTAGATGTCCCTCTCCCCAGACACCTCCTCCAGCTCACCTGGGGTAACGCTGAGGCCAGCTGTGAGACATAATCTCTCCAGCGAGTCCTGGGTCTACCCCGGGAGCTCCTCCTGGTAGGACACGCCCGGGTGTGATTGCTGTGTTCACATCTGCACAAACAAACCGCACTAGGGGGCAAAACAACCCAGAGTTTGATTTAAACAGACTAAAGAGTGCAGGTGTGAAAACACCCTCAGTTTTTTTTTCTGTTTCTAGGAGCACAGCTACGCCTGTTTATTTTGGAAAGAGAAAATTTTGCTTTCACATTTTATCTTCAGCTGTACTCTGCTTTGATCCCCAGCTTAACCGAGGTGTCAGGGAGTACACCATCGACTGCAATGAGCTCTACACGTCCTCGTCACACCAAGTCTATGTCCTCATCAGGGCATCCTTCAAAGAGCACACTGCCCCCCATTGATGACAACACAGAGCTTAAAGCCAGGTGAGCAGCAGCTGATGGAAGTGTGTATTTTTTTTTTATTGTTTATGTTAAATGCCAAGATGGTGATTTAGATTCTGATTTATTTTGAAATGTTACAAGATGAAGAAAATAAAATGTGTACAGCAGCATCCTAATAAATAAATAAAAATGCAACGATTCATCAAGTAACTCGATGTATATAAAAAACCATGATGCAAATTTTCTTGCTTCAACGCTTTGTTTAATACACAACTCTGTAGCACTCAATTTTCACCAGGTAAGTAGTTTAATGTGGAGCCGGAGTCTGTCTGTACACACACACACACACACACACACACACACACACACACACACACACACACACACACACACACACACACACAC
>JAVDPK010002781.1:1207301-1217630 GCA_034780415.1 Cichlasoma orientale | reverse complement strand
CACACACACACACACACACACACACACACACACACACACACACACACACACACACACACACACACACACAGCAAAGAGGTGGAGCCATTACCAAGACAGTGAGCTCAGGTGGAGTTACGTGAACAATCACCAAAGCTGGTGAGAGTCCTTCATCAAACTACCTGATCAACAAGCAAACTTTGTAGCTGCCGTTTGTTTTACACAGCGAAAATCTACATTAAAGCGAATGTATGTAGATGAACTGTTAACTTAGTCTGGCACAAAGTTTAAATTAGGAAGCTTGCTGAAGGCAGGGGTGAGAGTAAAGGGGGGTAATGGGGTGTGGGGTGTGTTTCAAGGCTTTAGTAACATTATTTTTCAGATTTAGGTAATACAAATATGATATACACGCATGTGCACAAAAACAGTAGGAATTGATATATTCTTATATGGCCATTTAGCTCATTTCTGTAATCACATATACCTCAAATAATTACCTTAATGTTTATCCTCATATCATCAATCAGGTGCCCATCATCCACAATCTTGAGTATAAGCTCCTTTCTCATCGCTGTGCCACTTCATTAACTGCTTTTTGTACATCTGTTGGAATTAATCATCTAATTTTTGTATTTTAATAAGAAACAATCCTTTAATTTCACCCCCAAAAAGTAAAATGCACCTTCTCATCAAAGTGGTACAATTATATACGCAGTCTGTGTCTATGTATGTCCGCAAATCATCCATGTTTATTCACAGTCATTCAGATACAGTAATAGTGTGAATACAATACAGAATCAAACCTCATGGCCTCCGATTTTTCTTCTCCTCCTGCAGCTCGTCTCCACGCGGTCCCTCCACCTCTCCGTCTGCACACAGTATTAGCACCCCAGAGAAGAATCGTTTCCCCCGTGGTACCACCAGTCGCAGCACTTTTCACGGAGCCCAGCTCAGAGACCGCCGCAGCGCAACCTACAACGGCCCTCCGGCTTCACCCACATTGTCCCATGATACAGGAGCTCTCGCACAACAACGCAGGGGCACTTCGACAGGGATCATTAGCAAGATCACCTCGAAGTTCGTCCGCAGGTCAGTGAGGACATACGATGACAAACGATTATATGCTACGTTGTACTTCAGAGTCGTTGCACCTAACAGTTATGGTGCTAGCGTGGTCTCAGACATTATGACATGTTAAACTTGCACATTTTTTGGCTGAAAACACCTCAATTATATCAAAACTACAGGAAATAAAGCCATAGTGTACTAATGTATACTTCCTGTATGCTGAGGTGCTCTTATCTATGAGATTACTGACGGGAAGTTCAGTTTCTATCTAGAGAAACGTTCACGTGCTCCTGGCGTGGTCCCATTTCCAAATCAGGAAGTCGTTATTTTTGCATAATTTTGTTCAAATTATGAAAGTGTGTGTCTGCCTGCACACACTTTAGGATGCTACTGCTAACCCTAAGTATGCAGGTCATGGTCAGGCTCATAGAGAGCCGTGTACCCCATCCAGTCAGGTGCAGAATGAAGGGCACAGTGCAGGTTGTGTGCTCCTGGTTGTTGGCTATAGACAAAACAATGAGAAGCAGACGCTACAGTACATGAATTATCCAAGTCAGAAACTCACTTTTCTTACTATTCTAGCAAACTATGACGTTGCCAGTCTTCAAGATGTACTGCAAGAAAAATACAGTAAGCTGTGACGGTCTATTTACCAGATCTACCAGCTGAACATTTGTATCGGATGATGCTCATCTTCAGCTTCTTGTGTGGTGGGAGAAAAGTAAAACTGTTTCAGCAGCTGCTTTGTTACATTTTAAATCGATTTTGAATTCAAATATTGGCATCAGCCAAGGATTTCACAGTCAGGAAATTCCCGCCGTTTACCTGCAAGCAAGATCATCCATGGATTCACTGTGTGTCGCTGGTTCGGCGCAAAACTTTCTGAAGAGATTTAAAAAGAGTTACAAAGTCTGTTCAGATTACTTCATGTGAACTTCTCAGCTATAAACGCTGTATAGTTTCCCCCAGTCCTTAGTGAATATTACACTTCAACACTGCCACCCCTCGTCTCCCATACAGCAGTTAGCACCTTCACGCTGGTCCATGTAGTGGACGCTCACAGCTTTCTCTCCTTTTCTCCCCGCCTAGAGCTCTGTCTTTCAGGTCGACCCGGAGGTAGGAGAACATAACGCTTGCTGCACCTCTCACCCCCCTTCCGAAATAAACCGAACCTCTCTGTGCCCACTATGACCTTGGCCCGTGTTTCCTTAACCCCTTACGTACTTGCCCCACTACACCACATCCTTGCATACTGACACCCTTTGTTATGCAGTGTATTTCCTTCCTTTGTGTCCACCACCTCTTAAACAAACCTCACTGCTCACCAGCTTCTTCTGTACTAAGCCACCAGATATCTGCTTCTCAAGCTGCTAGCTTTCCTCTCCTTATTCTCCCCCATCATTTTGTTGAGCTCAACAGAAAAGACCAGGCAAATTCCGGAGGCCAAATCGACTGTTTAGAACCGCTTTTCCTCTCTTTGCAGATCAGTGGGGATTAAGGAAAGGTAGCGTACTATAGATGGGATGATGCATTTGGTTAATGTGAGCTATAATAGTATGTACCTCAAAGTGTCACAGTCACCTCATTGTGTGCTGAACCCTGATACCCAGGAGTGTGGATTCTTTCCTGGCATGATGCCTGACACCCCCTCTGTGTCCAGTGATGATGGGGGTGGTGTTAGTAGTGAGTGGGGGTCACGGGGTGTGTGTTGATATGATCGCAAGGTAATAACAAATGTATTCCTGGTTTATTTCAGGGTGCCTAGTGAGGGAGAGGCCAGTGCCAGGACAGAAACACCAAGGTGAGGATTTGATTGAGATGTCAAGTTCACAGAGAGCCTGTAGCCGACCTCTGCCTCCTTCAATGTTTCTGTCTTTCCCCTCGCTCTCTCTCGCTCTCTCCCAAATGTTTTCCTCCTTAGGAGTGCATCTGGTGATGCTAAGGAGGACGGCGGTCGGGATTCGAAACCTCGCTCCCTTCGTTTCACCTGGAGCATGAAGACCACCTCCTCCATGGAGCCCGCCGAGATGATGAGGGAGATCAGAAAAGTCCTGGACGCCAACAGCTGCGACTACGAGCAGCGTGAGCGCTTCCTGCTTTTCTGTGTCCACGGCGACGCTCGCCAGGACAATCTGGTCCAGTGGGAGATGGAGGTGTGCAAGCTGCCCCGCCTTTCGCTCAACGGCGTGCGCTTCAAGAGGATATCGGGCACGTCCATCGCCTTTAAGAACATCGCCTGCAAAATTGCCAATGAGCTCAAACTGTGACGGCAGATGGAGTCCCAGTCAGTCTCTTCTCTGGTGAGCTCTGGTTGCAGTCTCATCTCATCACTGGATTAGTGTTGACTCGCAGGACAAAATTCAGCACTGACGGTCCTCATCACGCAGTATCAGGGTGGACTCGGCTGGTAAACGTGCAATACTGGCCACGAATGTACTGTACAGGGTAGTGGATCAGAGAGACATTGCAAGGTTTAACGTCTGTGACGGAGAGATAGCAAAAAAACAAAAAAACAGCTAACCCCGCTCCCCCCCCCCCCCTTTTTCCGTCCGGCCCCCTCTCTCTCTCTCTCTCTCTCTCTCTCTCATCGGCCCGCTGCTCCACATCAGAAGACACGTTCATGTAACACATGCAGTATGCAACTGAAGATTACCATCCTGCAATAATGTTTTCAGTCTTCTTTTTCTAAACGCCTACTACAAGATCTACTCTCCTCGCTGAATAACCATTAAACTTACCGTATGCTAAACTAGACGCTTTTCCACCTGTGTTAAGTCAGTATATAGATCAGGCTGGAGCCCATATGTAAAAAGAGAATTGTACTGTATGCATAACATCTGCAGGTACTGTATCGTACTGTATATTGATTTTGCGTTCTGTACAGACTTTTATTGTTAATACTGTCTTTTTTTCATGGGATTTGAGTTCTTTCCTAATATAATTGATGTCTCTTGGAGCATTAATCTTTCAGTCTGTATTTTTTTTTTTTTTAAGAGCCACCATATGAAAATAGTGTTTTCAATTTTATTTAAAGAGCACTAAATTATTTTGTGGAATATTAAGGGATGTGTTCCCTTGCCTTTTATGTTCTATTTTTTTGCCTATGGAAAAAAAAACAAACACTAAGTTGCACCACATAGACTTGAGTAGTAGGATCAGTTAAAACTGAAATTGTGTTCACTTTATTTTCTCTGGGCAGCAGGTTGGTGATTTGGAGATCCTGCTGCAATTGCACAACTTTTCCAGGGTGATGTGTATGAACATGAGAGTATGCACCTGTATTTCTTTGATGTTAGTTTGGTGGTCCTCAATTACAAAGAAAAAAAAAAAGCAGGGTTTAAATTGGTTTGCTTTAGAAAGCAGCAGACAACATGTCTTCATGCCAGCTGAAGATACACGGCGAGCCGATGGCTACGAAAAGGCAGTTTTTCTCACGGAGCCTTTCTAAGGAGCCTGATTTAGTCCTGCCACCAGTGTGATTGTGCAGGTACTTGTGTATCTCCTTGCTTGTGTGTTCATTTCTTTTTCTTTTTTTTAATTCAGCGGATTTTATTGTATTTATTCCATTACATTGTAATGTGCTGCTTTGTAGATTTGAGGCGTGCACTTTGTTGGATAAAATAAAAAGGATTTTATTTGTTTGTATTTACTTTACTTCTTTTTTCATGTCTGTCATAAGGTCCCTCAACTATCCCAAAGAAGTACAGTACTGTGCAAAAGTTGTGAAACATTCCTTGTTTCTTCATTTTTTGCTCCCAATGAGCCAGTTTTTTCTCCGGGCTTTTTGAAAGTCTTTCAAAGTTTTTCTTTGGATACTGGCTGATTTTTCACAGATATTCAGTCCAGTCCTTGTACCTGACCATATTCTTTTTTTTTTTTGATTAAGCCACTTACAGTAACACTGACCTATGAATCATTCAAGTGCCCAACTCAAGGGATGAACCAGAGTTGTCTACACATAACAGACAACTTATTAAAGAACATGTTTTAAATTGTATCTTTAGGCACTTTATTAGCAGCCTGTTGGGAAAAAATAATGTTTTTGCATTTCTTTAGTTGAATCTATGAAAGATGCCGAAGTTAACACAGTTTGACGGGCATAAAATTATATTTTTGCACCAACAAGGTGATTCTCTGTTAGCCTAAAACATATCTCAGCATGGCATGCAGTGAACTGGACAAGTGGAGGACAAAAAGAAGTGCCAGGTCCATAAAGATATTTGCAGCAGGTGGACACTATCTAAAAGTCACGTCCTTAAGTAATAGATAAAGAGCTGACGCTGGACCTGAGAGACGCATCTACTGTTCACTGAAGCCTCATCAGAAATGGTCTCAGTGGAAGGGTGGCTGTCAAGAAGCCGCTCTTAAGGAAGGGAGGCCTCCCCTGAGCCCGCACCTCAACATTATCGAAGCAGTGTTGGATCATCTTGACAGAGAATGAAAGAAAAGGCAGCCAACATCCAAAGAAGAGCTTTGAACGCTCTTCAAGAAGCCTTGAGAACTATTCCTGAAGACTACTTACAGAAACGACAAGAAAGCTGCCTCAGATAGTTCAGACTGTGTTGAAGAATTAAGGCAGTCACACCAAATATTGACTTTCAAACTTGTTAGAACTGTAGAAACTGTTTTTGCCTTATACAGCATTCTGTATTTCCATTTATGTCTGCATGCTTCAATAAATCACTGCACCTATCTCCCATTTTCCTATCAAAATATAAAGAAACGAGGGGTGTCTTCAGACTTTTGCACATTACTGTAGACGTGCTTTAAGTGTCAGTATGCCACACTGAAGACATATCATGTTACACAGCACCAGCAGAGACCTCAGAAGAAATGTTAACTTTTATTGACTCTATTGAGTAAATGGCATGATATCAGTCCTAATTATGACACAACCAATGCATTCTGCAGACATGTTAGTCAAAGGTAAAGCATTATGACAAACGTCCTCCTTCATTTCAGTGCTCTAAAATGTCTGAAAATACCTTCAAAAGTTCCCAGTTGTGAAAAACTGTATTTTCAATACTTTAAACATTATACAAACAGTTAACAATAAAAATGTAAGCTGCAAGACTCTTACGTAACCTTTGATATTCTCCAAATTAAAACCATCGTTTTAAATCATTACCCAACAAATATCTGATAATAATCGAACTGCGGCGGTCGTTGTTAAACTCTTAAAAATTCTTAAAAGCTTCATTTACAAATGGAAAGACAGAAAAATGTAAACATTTCATTTTGGCAGATTTGTTCAGTTAAACGTGTTAATAGCTTAAAAAGTACAATTTCATTTCTTTCTGTAGATAAATATATGAGATTAGAAATGTATAAACATTGAGGGACACGAAGGGCTGAACGCACAATAAAAATGAAAGTTACTGGCCGGTGTTAGATGCAATGCGTTAGTGAGCATGGACGTTGCATTTATTGGGATGGGACATGCATTAATGACTTGACAACATATTTGGTCTAATCCTAACTTGAGCTGCATGCACTGGACTCAAAATGCATCTCGGACATATGTTTGGTTGAGATGCACGCAATTATCCTTTAATCTACTGCGCACTAATTGAACTAGAAGGGTTTTAAAATCAGTAGGAGCAATGCCTGCTGTTCTCAAGTTAGGATCAACACTTTCTGAGTTGCTCAGCGCTGCAACAGCCTTCTGTCTAGACAAAAATCGCAAAATTCACCCACCAACCAATCTGCCACAGAAGAGAAATGAGCTCAGTTGCTCAGATCAATGATCCGGTGCTCATAGATCTGAGTTTTCCCTTTGAAACTGGAGGCCAGCAGGAATTGACGGTTGTCTATGGAAATTGGAGAGAAGGCCCTCGGTGCCTGTATGTTCACCTCCTGAAAACGAACAAATTCGCCCTTCTTGGCATCCCAGCGGTACACCTGGGTGAAAGAGTAATCGCTGCCAAGAATGGCATACTGCCAACTTCCCACAGTGAAGGGCTGGAATACCATGGAGCCACGGGAAGGCATGGTCTGCAATTCTCTAAAGAGGGCCCCATCCCAGCGCATCACTTTGGAGTCCCCGATGAAGCGCGTCAGGCAGATGAAAAGGTCGGACTTGACCTGGAAATGCTTCACGGCGTAAACGTCCTCCATCTCTGGGATGTCGGTGCGCCTGTCAAACTGCTTGGTGCTTTTGCTCCACTGGTAGATGACGGGCCTCTGGGAGCTGCTAGACAGGATCAGGTGAGGTTTGGAGGAGATCTCCATGTACTCCACATCAGTGTCCCGGTACCACTCGTGGAGGGACTGATGCGAGTAGAAGCCATTGCCGTTCCACTTGTAGATGGTGGTGGATCCGGCCTTGGAGCTGTCTGCTATGACGAAGAAGGATTCACCGTCAATGCGGAACGTCTCGATGTCGTTTGGTTTGCGGATTCTCAGGATGTCAATGCCTTGGAGCTTGATGAATTTGTTAGCAGATGTGTCGCGCTTGTAGATGTGCGAGCCACCAAACAACTGAGCCACAATGATAAAAAGCTGGTTGTCAATAACCAGGGGTTTGCAGACCACTGTGGATGTGCCTGGTGAAGCAAAAGAAAGGATAAAAAAAATATCTTCACCTCCAATAATCATCTCCATCGAGAGATTGGACTTCCAATCTCACCTCTCCTTTCAAACTCACACAGCTCATTCACAAAAAACAGTTCTCACAGTTTTCACTTACTGTCAATAACATCAAAGTTTCTGAAGACCATCTCCACGTGATCCCACTCTAGAAAGCTGCACTTGCCACTGAAGGGCTGAGCAAACACAACAAACTGGTCATTCCTAAAAGAAAATGCTTCCACTGATATGGAATTAAAATCCATGGACTGGTAGGATTCAAACTCTGCAACAGAAGCAAACAAAAAAAAAACTTTAAATATGATTTAAAAAAAATCCCGAGAAGCTTTGTAAGAAAACAACAGTATTTCTTGCACTCCACCTGTGGTGATGCAGTCGAATGACTGTGGCAGCAGGTCGTTGATCTTCTTGTCGAGCTGCGCGGCCGGGCCTTTGCAGTAAATCTGATCCACGGTGGCATTGGTGCTGTATATCCACTCCACCAGCCACTTCAGCTTACAGTCGCAGATGAACTGGTTCCCCCGTAAGTCCCTAAAGGGAGAAGACCCACAAACTAACCTGCACATGCTATAGAATTAAATGTATTCATGAAGCCTTCTGCTTTATGAATACATTTAATTCTCAAAAGCTGCAGCAGCTACTGAAGTGTGACTGTTAGCTTTGCTCCGTGGCCCTCACAGCTTCACTCTTTGCCCTCATTATCATCAAGGGGGATTATAAAGGAGAACTGAACATCTTCAGTTGCAAACTTATCCCTTTCCTTGCTGCAGCATGCAGTTTTAATAGCGTTAAAAGCACCAGCTGCCCACACATTTTTCAAGCCTCAGCTGAAGTGGAATAATGATACGGTGTTCTATATATAGAAAACTGCACAGAAATCTCATTTATGTTAGTAGTATCCATAAATTGAAATGCAATCAATCTCTTTGTTTGGCGAGAGTAAAATCCATACTTACACTTTTGTCAGGGCCTCGAGACCCTTGAACAAATCTTTGGGCAGCGTCTCAAGATTATTGTAGGCCAGACTCCTGAAAAATGGAGAAAAAAAATGTCTGGTTTCCATATTGATTAAATGTGCCTCTCCCCCTCCCCGTGCCACCTCAAACTATTAAATTACAATGTGTTTATGCAGTATTTCTGTATGCATGCAGATATCTGTTAAAGAGCTCGGGGCACATATTGCCACCCGGGAGAGTACAGCAGGAACATTGCTTATTGTGGGTTTGAGGAAACATTAGGCTATTTTTAGCACTGCCTCCTCAGCCATTTTATGGCTTTTTCTGCTACGATGAAGACGGGGAAAAATCGACTTTTTTCCTGTCGCGAAGACCGGTGCAGCAGTTTATAAGTTTTCTCAGTGCCTTATCTTAAATTTCGTTGCATTTTGCTGACATCAATGAAAAAAATCTCAGAGCGTTTACTTAACTGTACACGGGACATCGAGGGTGTCAGGATTCGCTTTGTAATCATATTCATAACAGCTGCACAATGTTGGCAGAAGTGTCTATGTGGCAATGCAAGTTGCGCAATAAAAACTGTCAGCGTTTTACTGGAACAGTGCTTGTCTGCACCTGCACACAGATTACAGTGTCTGATGCAAATGAGAGAAAGTGTCTCTGTTTCTGCCTCTTAAAGCAGATCATCAGTGATTAGATTTTAAAATGAAATTGGCCACACAAATGAAACCCCCTTGCAATTGTAGTTTTTTTTCATGACTAATACCTCTAGTAAAAAAAAAAAAAAAAGTACTTACAGGTGCACTAAGGTTTTCAGTCCACGAAAAGCATGTGGTGATATCAAATTGATTTGGTTGTTTTCAATGAATCTGAAAAGTTGTTGAATAAAACGAATGAGACACAAGATGATCTTGTCTGTTTTGGGAAAAACAAAAACATTCTGTGCCAACTACTCACAGATATTCTAGGTGAGGAAGACCAATGAATGCATCCTCATTTATAGACTCCAGGTTGTTGGCTGTGAAGAGGCTGTGCAGAGAAATCTCAAGTTAATTTTTTTTTTTTACTGCTTAGGATAATAACAAGCTGTCACTCCTAAAAAAATAATTAGCCTAATAGAAAACAGTAACCTAAATACTTTGAAGAACAAGGATCTGTGCTTTCTGAGGATTCCTGCAGTCTTACATAGCAGCTCTGTCAGTACTCCACCCAATGAGGCAGGAAAGTCCCTCATCAAAAGGAGGAATTACCTATAAATAAGTCTCATTCTGAAAGTAGACCTGATTCACATTATGCACAGAGACCTTTTAAGGCAAGGCTTAGATGAATGCCTAGCAGAGAGATTAAAATCGCCATGTTATAAAAAGGCATGCAGGGAAATAATTTACAAAACTACCTTTCAGCAAATGATGCTTTGGTTTAAGGCCCCCCAGATCAATGAACAGCTACAGCAAGACCTATTCTATTATAATGAGCAGCATCATTGGAGGGGGAAATGTCTTAAACATTAAACATGGCGTTGATGAGATCACTGAGGACTGACAGAGTGCAGCAAAAAGCTCCTAAAAGATTCCTTACAGGAGATGCAGGGCAGGCGTGTGGATGAAGCTCTCTTTCGGAATTTCAGTGAATTCAGACTTGACAAATGATCTGTGGGGGGGAAACGACACACACACACACACACACACACACACACACACACACACACACACACACACACACACACACACACACACAC
>JAVDPK010002781.1:1185196-1207201 GCA_034780415.1 Cichlasoma orientale | reverse complement strand
CACACACACACACACACACACACACACACACACACACACACACACACACACACACACACACACACACACACAGTTTAGGCTTACAGCACAGACTGGCGAACAGTTATTGCAGTCTGTTCCTTGGATAAGCAATTATTATGCAGCAGTGTCGGAAAAATCCACGTCTTATAACCAGCAGGTAGAGCTAAGCGTGTTCGCTCATCGCTGCAGTGGGTTGTGCTTTCATTTCAAAACAATAATAAATATAACTTACAGAGATGTGATATCTCGGGTGAAGCTGCGAGGGATCAGTCCTGCGCTTTCACACAGCGCGTTATCTTTAGAACATGTACACACTAAGGGACAGAGACGCTTGGGTCTCTTGCTGTCCACTAGAAGTAAAACAGACGCCACCACAAGTAAGCCAAGCCAGAGCGATCTGTTGGGTATGTTGTGTGTATTTTCCATCCTTAAGAACCGCGGCGGGCACAAGTTGCGCGTCGAACAGCCCTACACATGAACCAGGGTCTCTGCTGTGGTTCCTCTGCCGCTGGCGCTGCTGCTGCTGCTGCCTGGAGGCCACGCGAATGTCCGCTCTTGTTTATCTCCGTGCGCCACCGCCGCTCTGGAGGTGATAAAACCGGGCGACCCGTGCGCCCACAGCGCCGTAATTACACCGAATCCCCAGACGAAAAGAAATCTATACCCTCTGAAACAAAAATGAAATATAATCTAACGCTTGCTGTACAGTCCTGAAGCTCAGGAATATTCCAGCTGGCTCGGTGACAAACGCGGTGTGAGGGCAGGTGGGGATCCCAGCGGGAGCAGACGGAGCATCTTCATCCAAAACCACGCCTATGATTTCAGCAAACGCCACTCTCTTCGTGTCAGGGTCTTGGAGGATTCCGCCCAATGGGCAACGGAATTGTGGAATTTTTCGTGAATCAGCGGGAGAAAAAAAAAAGAAGCTCTGACATGAGCCAGCGGACTGCTGTCTGTGGCGCAGACGCACACGAGCTTTCTATGCGGGAAGCGGATAGGAAACCCGCTGCAATTAATTGTAATTATGGAAATATAGCTGCAACATTAGGCTCAGTATGCGGAGCTGACTGTCAAAATCATACCGTTGCAAATCACACATCCTTTTTTGCCACTAATGTCATCGAAACTTAGTTTTTTTGCTTAAATGTTCCCAGGATTGTAAATATTGTGGGTATGTTTCCTGGTTTGCACTCGGTTTCCATGGCGACTGGAAGATGCAAAATGTTTCTGACCTGTGATGGAGGGGTGCGGGGAAACCCTCTGTCACCCTGACATCTGTTGTGCTTCAGTCCCATCCCCCTCGTCCCCTTCCTCAAAGGACAGGTTAAGCTGTCCTTAAAATCCCGTTTCTGCAGAACATAATGTTTATTTCATGTGTCTCTTTTTATGCTTTAATATTCCTGCAAGTCACTACCTTCACAGTTTTATTGCAGTGCTCTCTTCTTCTTCTGTGCCAGACACTAGATTGTGCAGCAGGGTGCTCTTGGAGCCCTATAAGGTCTTCACCATCTCATTTCTTATTTCTTAGTATCCCTCCAGAGTTGTATGATTAATATGTTTACTCACTGTGGCTGTCAGGCCTGCATGCCTGTGACCCATCTGGGTAGAAATATGTGCAGGACTTCTGAAAAGGTCTCTAAATAAGTGCATAAATCCTCATGTGATTACAATATTTTACATCCTGCGCCTGTTTACCGTGATACTACTAAAGCAGGAGAATTAGAGGAGCGTGATCCTGCTCTGGGACGTATGAAAAATGACGCTAGGAAGAATGAAGCTATTAGGCTGCTTCTTAGAAGTATCAGCAGCTTCTGGACTAAATGGAGAACAGTGGATATTATTGTTGTGCTGCAAGATGTTGTGTAGTGTCTGTGCTTCATAAATGTCACCATTCATCACCAGAGTAGGACACGGTCTTTCCAGCAACAATATGACCACAGTGAGTCTAGTGTTTCTCACTTTTTTGATATGTATTTGGAGACTACTTTCCGTTAATATACACGGATCAGCCACTGCATTACGCTACTGTCTAATATTGTGCAGATCTCCCCTTTTTTTCTCCTGACCTTCTTAGGGTGTTGACACAGGACCTCTGGGGTGTTATGTGGTTTAGGGGTGTGGCCTCAGTAGATCAGGCTTGTTCTGGCACATCCCCCAGATGCTCTTGGACTGGGATCTGGGGAGTTTGGAAACTGAGGTGGCCTTTGTTGTGTTCTTCAAGCCATTCCATAGCAGTTTTAGCAGTGTGGCATCATCCTGATGGGAGATGCTGTTCCCCTGGGCCGTGCTATGAAGGGTGTTCTTGGTCTGCAACAATGTTTATGTGGGTGGTAAGTGTCACTGTAGCATTGTAAAAGGTATTCAGTGTTACCAACTTCACCTTTCAGTGGTTTTGATGTTGCGGCTGATCATTGTATATGACCGTATTAGCTCACATTTACTTAAAAAAATATCTTTGCATTAATGTGAATGACATTCAATCTGTGATAGGCGGTAGGTACAATAGAGCCATTCTGTCTGGTAGTCTGGACTAATGAACTGAGCTCGCCACTAGAGGGAAATGTAGAGCCAAGGTAGAAAAGTGTAGCTGTCAGGTGGATTCAATAACTTTATAAAATTCTTTCTCTAAGATTTTCAGCAAAAGGGGAAGAGAGTTTCCTTTAAGGGAGTTTTTCTATATGATTATTAAGATTTTAAATCACTAGAGGTGTCCACCCTCCCACTCTGCTCTTGCGTAAACTGAGTCAATGTGCTTGTTTTGCAGGTCTGCCGTCTTGTCAGCCCACAGAGTGGGCATGGACATTTGCAAGAGCTTTACATGAAGTTCTGATGATATGTAACTACTCCATTTTGGATGTGGGACTAAAAAGCTTACTCTCATGACAATGAACCCCTGACAGTTGTCACATAAATAGGGGGCAGGATCAGATGGGATTATGCAAATATTAAACAGATGCTGTACTCACATAAACTGATGATATGTAAGGTTTGGAAACTATTCAGACTCTGTAAACAAAAGCTGAGTTCCTGAGAAAAAATAGATAAATAGAAGTGACAAATAGAATTCAAAACATACCCACTTATATTCTTAAGATATAAGAATGCACCTCATCCTCCATCGTGTCTCTGTCACTGAAGTGCAGTTCATGGAGCTCCGGTCTTGGCTTCATGGATGTTGACTCTCTCCATATTGGAAAAAAAAGATTCACATCAAAATATGATTTTTTTAATGATTTGTTTATTATACACTTGTATAAATTAATATAAATTGCACGTCATAAAAATGTGAGTGTCTCCATAGTGTAATGATTTGCATATTTGCCTAACAAGGGAAAGATTCCTGAGTCCCGGGAGGGTACACAAATTCCTTTGGGGTTGCGTCAGGATGGGCATCTGGTGATCAAACATGTGGAGTCACCTGCTGCGGTTACCCCTTTTGAACAATGGAGCAGCTGAAAGTAGCTTTTCCATCATTAAAAAAAGTGAGACATATTAAAGCTGAAACAATCATTAAAGCCTTTACGAGAATTGATTTCGTGCTGTGCAGTTCAAACAAAATTTCCAGTCCTTCAGATGAAACAAGTGAGTCAGTTACATTGTTTGAGCAGCAGCTATAAGGGTATGATGCTGTTATAACCTTTGAGACAACGGGATAAAAAAGTAAGAAATGCGGTGAAATAGCAGCAAAGATAATCTGACCTGGATGTGGTTGCTGAAGGCAGCAAGGTTCACATCTGCCTTGGCAGTTTTTAAAAAATGGCAATCCTCAGCAAAGTGACGCAGTACAGTGTCACTGTATGTTTTTTCCAAGTCTGCATAATGGACTGCCTCTGTAACTGCAGAGGGATGCTCCCCTCAGACAGATACAGTACATCTGGTACTAAGGCCTCTGATGGAAGGGCTATAAAGCCTCTGAGCTTCGTGAACTTGCAAATCCATCCACTTTAGAAGGGGGAAAAGACCTTACAAGTAATTATAGCTGAGTTATTGCAGGCACAATATGATGTGCACTCTAGCAGGATAAGTAGTAGTGAGTTAAGACTGCAAATATAGTGTATATGTGTCAAATGTTTTCACTGGATCACAGGTGTTGTTGTGATAAAGACCCAAATGCCAAACACAGGAAGCAGAATGTTCATCAAAAGGTTTTGCTAATTCAAACATCTGAAAGTCCAGAATGGAATCCAAACATAATCCAAATGCTTTCTGGGCACAAGATAGCCCGGAACACATTTGCGTCTAACTAGGTAGCACCAACAGATGGCACAACACCACCAACAACAAAGAAAAGGGCAGGACTGCATATGCACACATGACAAAATGGGAGGCTGGAAACGGAGGAGAAGAATGAGATCCAGGTGAGGACGATCGAGACAATCAGAGAGGAAGCCTTGGAACCAGCTCCCAGTTTGGCTCAGAGGAGACAGACATCCTCTCTACTTTTAGACACAAAAACTTTCCTTTGTGATGAAGCTCATAGTTATCAGGTGACCCTGAACCCTCCCTTAGTTATGCTGCCATAGGCTCAGACTGCTGCAGGACTTCATGTGATTCACTGTGATGCACTGAGCACTTATTCTCCACTCAACTTTTACTCCCCACCTGTTTATATGTCATTGAATTTTGTCCCCTCTCTCCATAAGTCTGTGTTTTGTCCTGTCTCTCAATGCTCTCTTTTTCTTATCTCTTCTCTTTCTCCTCACCCCCTAACTGGGGGCGGCAGATGGCTGTCCCTCCCTGAGCCTGGTTCTGCCAGTGTTTTTTTCCCGTTGAAAGGGAGTTTTTCTTTCCCACAAAGTGCTTGCTCAAAGTGGGTCATTTGATTGTTGGATTTTTAATATGAGGCAGAGGGGGAAACAGACACTGCCACCTCTCATAAAAATCAAGTTGGAGGCTTTTCTGCTTCTTGTTTATCTGCAGGTTTTCAGAAGTGTTCCTCATGCAGTGACTTCCACTATAGAAACATGTCTGCTTTTAAAGCAGTGCCCCCAGTGGTCCAAACATCATGGCCATTCAACAATTTCTTCTAGCCTTTTTTTCACGTTGCTATGAGGCTAAGAAGATTAGATAGTACAGTGGAACCAGACTAGGTGAAATAACAATACTCCAGCTGTACTGTGGTCTCGTTTCCTAATTCATGTACACGCACTTCCCTAGAAAGAAATAACTGTGTTTATCGCATTAGTCAGACTGCCCAGGCCTGTGGGTATTTAATCACTGACAGAGTGAAATAGGGATCTTACTGCAGAGTGGAATCTGACTACTCTTGTTGGGAGACAAACAGACCTTTGTCAGCATGATCTGGTGCTGAGACACAGAATCCCAATCTTTCTTTTTCCAGATAAAATGACACAATTAAATAAAAGGATTCTTTTTTTGGTTGTTTGTTAATAATACTTAAAGTCAAATATGTTACTCCATTAACTGAACAATTTGCTGTGTTTCTGAAAACTGTTCAATTTGTATCTAACAATTATTATAAGTTGCTAATAAGCTAATAATAATGTAGGCAGCAGCAACAGTTACACTTAGATTGACTTTTCAAAGTTAGATACATGTCTGTAAATGGAAAAATAGTGTTTGATATAGAATGATGTACAATAAGACTTTAAGTATTCACAATATTCTCTCTTTAGCACTCTTTTTGGAAGCGCTGCTTTGGAAAGTAATGCACCAGCCTGTTGGTGTGGCAAGCAGTCACATATTTTATCTCACATGTGAGGTGTTGCCCATCAAAGGTCAGTAGGCATATATGCTTTGCTACACCAGCTGTTCTTAATATCTTATGTTCTATATGTTCTATATATCTTAACATATCTTTTTTCCACAGTAATGAAGAAATGAGTAATATGCACAGAAGTTATAAAGAGAAATTATCAGAATATCCATAAATTAATTTAAGGAAAAATGTAAACTAATAATGAACAACATAAAAGTGGCCAAAATCATTTTTAGTATAAACGAACTCATGGCCAATCTGATGTCTTTAGTAAGAAAACAGATTACGATGGTGAATTGAGAGCTGAATTTTTGCAGCTAGTGTTACAAGCATAAAAAAAATACAGTATATACCTGCTCTGTCCTTCTCCCACCTGCAATATTTTGCTGTAGCTAACCAGAATTATGAGTCCTGAGAGAAGGAAGAACAGGGCAGTGAATCTCTCCTGCTGGGTCAGGCCACTTGAGAGTACAGATGTGACCACATTCCTGTGGAGAAATCATTAAAACATATAGGCATGCATTTATTGTAGAGAACTTTCCTCTGTCAGTTCATCCATACCTGTTTGGGGAAATCCACTTCCATCAGAGTGAAAAGGCCCAGATGAAGATGAGGGTCGCAGTCACCATCCTCGGGGTTAGAGTTGGCACAGTCTTTTTGCTAGTTTGCTCTGTGATGCTTGAAAGGAAGTCAAACATTATAGGAGATTCTTTGCATTTGTAGTTTTAAACATAACAGTTTTGTCATCATTCTCTAATCTAATTTTGCATTTCTTTAGCAATACTGTTTCTGCACTTTTCCAAAAATTATTTTACAATGAAGGAAACAATTATTTGATATCCTTCATTTTAATGGAGACAGAATCAACCAAAAATCCAGAAAAAACACATCAATGGATGGGCCACTCCATGACCCATCGATTGGCCCCTCTATGTGGTGAAGTCGTCCTGTTTCTTTAGCAGAAAAACAGCCCCAAGCATAATGTTTTCAACTCCATGCTTGACTCCCAAGCCTTCTCTGAACCATTTAGATGTTTACTGGCAAACTTAACACGGGCCTGTTCATGTTCCTTCTTGAGCAGGGGGACCTAGCAGGCACTACACGATCTAAATCTATTACATGGTAACATGTTACCAGTGCTGATGGTCCTGCAGCCATTCCAGCTTTGTGCAAGTCTACAGTCTTGTCCGTGACATCCTTTGGCAGCTCTTTGGTCTTGCCCATGAAGGTGAAGGCTGGAATGAAAGGATCTGATTCTGTGGAAAGGTGTGCTTTTTACATGAGTTGAGATCAGGAGTATCTTTAATTGATTGTGACCTGTGGGAGCCAGAATTCTGGCTAGGTTGTAGGGGATCAAATACTTATTTCCCCATTGTTCCCCTACATCCAGCTACAACACACTGAATAGAACTTACTGAGGTAATTTTGTTATGTTTTGATTCAATATCTGTACCACAGTCAGCAGCAGATAATCAGTAATATCATCACTCATAAATCACCTGTTCTGATCTTAGTACATACCACTTTCAATTCACCAGGTAACAGACTCTTCCTGTATAGACACATTAACTTTCCTACTGATAGGCTCCTGCTGGTCTTATGGTGACAGATTTAACATGTACTGCAAGATTTACAGTGCTTAACAAATATATTAGACCACCACCCAGTGTAAGGCTTCTGCCACATCTGCCCTAAATTAACAATATCAGTAATTACCAATATTGGTTAATCCACTAGTATGTGCAAGCTCTTTAATCAAAATATTGTTAATGCTAAAATATAATTGTTGCTATCCATGAATTTTCAAATGTACTGTTATACAAAAAAGGAGAAAAAATATATAACACGCATTATTATTTTTTTGATCAAGATGCCAAATTACAGCTATTTACTTGCATTCCTGAACAGATGAGTGCTTGAGGTCCAGTGTGCTGACTCAAATTTGGGTATAAAAATATGAATTCAGTTTATTTTGCTTAATAAATATTTTTTTGTTTCAAACATGTTTTTGACAGCTTTCTAAAATATTGGTGTTTAGTTGTTTTTATGACAAGTGATCAAATAAATTTGTTAAGCACTGTAAGCACTTTGGAAATACTTCTTTACAAGTTGTAAAACACCTCCTGCCAAAAAGTTATGGGAACACCAAATGCAGTAGAATTTATTGAACACGGATCGAATTTATTGAACACGGATCTTAAACATCTGTAGCCACACTCAAACCATCAAACAGTTTTTCAGTTAAACCTAAAAATAATTTGCATCATTATGATTTTGGAGAGCATAAAAAAAAGAAAGAAAAAAAAAATCAAAATCAGTAGGATTCATTACACAGGGCACCATATCTAGAATATCTACATCAAATTTCAAGGAATTTTCCAACAGTTGTTTATTTTGTACTAAAACATGTATGGTACTATTTCCTTGGAATATTTTTTCATTCCTCCTCATCCAGCACAGCTGGTGTGCTAGTTCAGTCCAGATAATGCACTGCCAGTTTAGGGAAACACTCTGCAAATACTACAGAATGCAGAGAAGATGCAACTCTGCATTTATTGTTAATTAGTCCTTTCAAGCTGCTGCAATAATATGCTGCCAAGAGCCGCGAGCAGCTGCAGCTGCTTGGCTGTGCTGGATGAAGCAGATATTGGCCTAAATTTAAATCTTTGGTGACACGTCTAACCAAAGCTTTGAGGGATCACTCGAGAATCAGAACTTAAAACAACTCATCACTTTAATTTGTTAAAAGAACTTAAATCTAACAACCAATCCATCTTAAAGAGGATGCAGAACTAAAGAGCTCCCAGGCTCAGCTCAGTTTAGACAGATTTCTAGATGGTTCATCAGTTCTCGGTGGTGACTGACTGGATACTCGGCCTGGCAGTTGGGACACTCCAGGATGCTTTCATTCATCACGTTCCCGTGAGGGGAGGATGTCAGGCTGGGTCTGGAGAGCCGGGGCGACAGGGGCGGGTTCGTTTCACCTGAGCTGTGATCCGGCTCCTCTCCCTAACATAAACAGCACCAGCCATCAGTTACAGTTTCGTCCCTGGATGAAAAATCTGCACAATTCATTCTGAAGCAAATCTTAAAGCTGCACTAATAAATATTTTTATACTAAGAGAATAGGTTGAGAATGGAAGGTGATGCCTTTGACTCTATTTTACAGCTTGATTTTGGTTTTCCAGTTCTGGGTTTTTGAGTTGTGGACTTAAGTTCTGTTTATTTAATGTTCTCTGTTGATTCTTAGGTTGCTCTTCATTTGTTATCCTTTGCTTTTTGGTTTCATTACTTTTAGAGGCTGAGTCTAATTATTTATAGTAATCTTGCATCTTGAGTTCAGTTAATATTGTCTTTCTGTTTTCAGTTTACGTTATCAGTCCAGTCTTCCCAGTGTTTCCCTATTGTCGGGTCCTTATGCGTTTTCCTGCCCCAGCTGTTTCATTCCTCTGATTAGCCTTAGTATCTGTGTTAGTTTAAGTACCATTAGTTGTCCTCTGTTTTTCATTGTGTTGAACTGTTTGTACTGTTGTCTGCTTTTAAGTTTCCCTCATGTGATTTCAGTTTTGATTTGTGGATTTTGTTATTTGCTGCCTGCTGGATTTTCAACAAAGGCTCATCTTTTGTTTGTAAATTCTGTTCCCCAAGTCTGTTTTTCGGGTCCAAACTTTCCATTCAACATAACACCAGCCTGCAAACCTGCTTGCTTCAGTTGTGTTTCAAGCAGAAAGTTTTCAATGGAAGAAATTACAGCAGGAGACACCCAAAGTTAGCAAATACCTGGTAAACTGTAAATACTGAGTATTCAGTCACCAGGCGAATAGAAACACAAGTCCAAATCAAAGTTAATTTTGCCCACAGTGCTGAGTTGGTTTAGAAAAAAATCTAATAATGCAGCTTTAAGTTTAATACTATCTTATCCTTTGCTCTATTGATGCCAACCTTGGACTTTTTTGCCACACGGCCTTTTGCTTTTTGCAGCGTCTTCAGAATTTTACTAATTTGCTTCTTTAAATAAGAACAATTCTGCCTCTCATCCTCAAGGTCTTGTGAAGAAATCTTGATCTAAAATGTAAAAAAAAAAAAGTATTAAAATTTCCAATGAACTGAATGAATAACATTATAAACGGGGAGATGAGAACTGGCTTCAGAAGGCAGGCACAGAGGTAACAGAACACGGTGTGCCTGCATACGGCTCTAGCTTCTACAAGCTTAGTCAAGCCCGGAATCTCACAAAAGGCCTTATTAAAAAACACAAACTGCTGTTCCTCTGTTTAGTGTGATTAATTTGGGCCATCAAGAAGAGTGGACGAATTAGTGCCTTTCATACCTGTCGCTCCAGGTCTGCAATCTTGTCCTGGTCTGCATAGTGACGATTTAACATAAACCTCTGAAAGCAATTCACCTGAGTGGAGAGCAGTTTCTGTGTGATTTTACCAGCTTTTTCTTTCATCATGTGATGGCAGTAAGATTTATACTTTTTTACCTGCAGCTCAACATTGGCCAACCTTCTCTCCTCTTCATCCAGCATGCCTTGGAGGTCTTTGCTCTCATCTCTCTGCTCTCGCTCTTCATCCTCAGAGCAACTTTGATCTTTCTGTGTGCTTTTTCTGCTCATTCTTTCAGCTTGCAGCTGCTGCTTGAGCTCCTCCACCGTCCTTTCTCTCTCCGTGCACCTACAGATCAGTTTGCCTGTCAAGTAGCTGACCATCCTGTAACCGTGTCCAACTTGAACGGAAACATACCTTCTGTTTCAGCCATTCCCAAATTTCAGACTGCTGTGGCCCATTTGAAAGTATAAAAATATCCTCTGATCATTACAAGAGCTGATGATGAAGAATGTCCATTTTTGGTATATAAAAGAAAAATTGTCATTTTGAAATCCTGTGATTTTCTTTAAGTAGTTCTTAATTAGCTTAAATTTAATTATTTAATTGCAATTTTAAAATAAGTAACAGAAATTAAAAGAGGTGACTTCTTGTTTCTCTGCAGTCCACCAGAGGGCTGCAATCCACACTTTGGGAATCACTGAATTATTTATTGATTTATTTTTGCCGCAAACATACCAATTTTGGGTGATCATCAGGTGTTGGTGAGTCACGTCAACTTGTTCCCTCAGTACCTCCAGCTCATCTTTGGCTTTCTGCAGGAGCCTTTCATAATGCTCCTGCATCTGGCTTATTTTCTCTTTCTCTGCAATAAGAAAAATAAAGCAAATATTAAAAGCAGAAGTTGGATACAAGGACATCTGCACGTGTGCCATGTCGTATTAAAAAAGAACTCAAAATGAAGTACATGGAGACATTCTGTTACAGTGGGCTGCTATAGGGCAATCTTGATATCTTAAAAACTTGTTGTGACAATCTGTTGCCCCAGTGGTGAGTGTCTGCTGCCCACTGTCCTCTTGGCTCACCATCTGAATGGTCCTCATTGTGCTGCTGTGAACGGGCCTGATTGGCTTCGTTCAGCTGCTTCTCCAGCCATAACATTCTGGCCAAAATCGCCCTCACATAGGCCTCTCTCTGCTGGTCATACTCCAGCCACTTCTTGTTTTTTTCCAAGGCCTCAGGGCATTGAATGAAAGAATGAGAAGCACATAAGAGAAGAAGACAGAAACAGAACTGTGCCAGGAAAATGTCTCCAAAGTACAGATATTTAGTAAGACATGTATACCGAATACTGACATGTAAGTAAAAACTGACCTAAATCAAGATTAAGGGGAATACTTAGTAAGACATGTATACCGAATACTGACATGTAAGTAAAAACTGACCTAAATCAAGATTAAGGGGAATTAGGGGTGGATACAAAAACAAGAGAAAATTTGCAATTTGAAAATTTGTGCCAAGCAAATAAATAATTACATCTGCGAGATGATTTTGGAGCTCTGCCACAGCTTCATTACTCATGGAAGCCTGGTCGTCAGCTGTGGAGTCCTACCACAGACCAGAAAGACACAAAACAATATTACACATTTGAAAAAGACCAAATCATATTAGCAGTCTCTCACCTGCAATGATAAAAAGAGAAAGCTAGGGGGCAGGATAGTCTGAAAAAGATCCCTAACATGACTGTGATGATGACTTAGGGCTCTCAGCATCCTTATGCTAGTGAGACTTAAAAATAACTGCTGCCATCTAGTGGCATACCCTGGCCAAGAGGCAAGCGGGGCTTGGTAAATCAAACCCCCCCTCAACAGCTAAACAAGAACATCCATTTTACACAGATGTTGAAAAGCCTAACAAAGAATTAATTACGTCCGTATGGCTACCTGCCCTCTTCACCTGCAGCAAACTTATTAAGCAATTAAGAATGCTCAACATGCTCCAGACCTTTTCTTCTGTGCAGGGAGAGAAAGGCAACCATTCACGGTCACATTGTACATGGTAAATTTAAAATCACTAGCCACCAGATTCGAACCCAGGACCTTCTTACTTTAAGGTGACAATGCTAACCACTGCAATGTCAGACAGCTTACTTCGGCCAGCTTCACACTCCCAATTGACGCAGCGTGACAGGATACACTTAACTCACCATGAGTATAAACCAATGCAGCAAAATGTTCCTCTGCAGCTACAGAGGACACATTTTTCCACACCTACAATTGGGCCACCAGCCAGTGACATTCAATGTCTCAGTAACACACTGGACTATAAACAATGCTCCCCTGAGCCAAGATCTCATACTCTCAGGAATCTCAGGAAGAAGCTAGCTAGCCAGTATGGTCCACTGAGCTTCATCCCATTTACCACTCAGGAAAAAATTCTTATTCAGGATCTCTGGAAACAAGACATCGGCTGGCATGACCAGATTCTGTGTATTCTGTGATGTATCAGAGAGGGCAGGGCACAGAGAGCTGTCACCTACATCCGCACCACAGGTGATTATGGAGGGATCCACACTGCCTTTGTACTAGCTAGGTTCAGAGTTGCACCTGAGAAACAATAACTGTACACTGCTTGTCAGTGAATGTAACCCCTTACTTGTGCAGAGTGATCCACACTTAGTTGACCCTCTTAATCAGCCAGAGCTTCCAGATTCCACCACTGTGTCATACTGGGTTTTACTGCCTAAGATCAGAAGCTTGATTGTCAACACTGGTGTGCCAAGCCCAGCATTCCAAAAATTGCCAACCTGCCCTCTAGCTGACTACTAGAGGAAAGAGCCCCCATTCTATTCCACTGGATTGACTAAGAGAAAAGATGAGGAAGCTTGTATAGTGCACGACCACCAGCCTATCCATCTTGACCTCCTGGAAAGCCTGGATTCAGATGCCTTCTCCCTCCATTGCATCATTGCTCGACAAGAGAAACTTTTTGAGCTGCATTGTAACAATGGCACAACTTCACTGGAGCACAATATGAGCTACAGGAGACCTTCAGTGTAATGGCACCCCAGTTACAGGAGCAACTGAGCAGTCAGCAGATACTGTTTCACTTCAATCCAACTAGTGGCTCACATTTTGGGGGGAGCATGGGAATGAGAAGTGAAACCGGAGAATACGGTATATTATGGTAACATTGAAGGATCAGTCAGTTCCAGATCTAGTTCTGTATACTGTTGCTGTGGAGACTGAATGTATTCTAAATACCAAACCTTGTATCATCTGACATAGCTGATCCTGATCCCATAACACCAAGCATCCTTCTCATGGGACTCAGGCCTTCTATGACAAGCTTGTCTATGCTTCTATGCTTGTCCATTAACCTACTGTGAAAGAGACGATTGAGGCACAACCAAGTTTTGGAAGTTAACTTCCTTTCCTTCTTCATTTGCTTTTACAGGAGAGGTAGAAGTAGAGAACAAATGGCAAAGAACTCACAATGGGACAGGTGGTACTCATAGTTGACCCACAGCTCCTGAGAGCTCTCTGGCCTTTGGGTACTGTAGCAAACACTTTCACTGGATCAGATGGACGCATCCGGACTATTATAGTAAAGGTCACAGATAAAACCTATGTCCGAGCAACTGCTTGTCTAATACAGCTTCCCAAACTGATGTCAGCCTTTCCAAATGAGTACAAATAACATTTGGGCATGGTTGTGTTGGAAAGCCTAGTAGTGACACCTTGTGGCAAAAGAATAAATGACACTGACTGGCTGCCTTGTTCATCTGCAGCAGCTGGGCAGCAAACTTGCCAAGCAATTAAGAATGCTTAACATGAACCAGACCTTTTCTTCTGTGTGTTTATAACCAGACAATGATATATTGTGTATTGATATGAAGAGGAAGGTGTAATGCTTACAATGATAAACAGAATAGTTTGTTTTTACTTCCTCTGGCATTATAATCACTAAGTTGAAAATCTGCTATACCTGCTTCCCTGTAACTTTGTTCTTGAGATACTGACACCTGGCTGAGATGACCATAAGCTTGTCCTCGATTTCGTCAATCTCTCTGGCGTAACGGGACATGCTACTCACGGCATACGTCGTGCTCTTTTCTTTTTCACACAGCAGGCCACAGGGGAAAACAGATTTCTCATCTTTTGTCTTCAGCTCCCAGGAACACTCGAGCCTTATGGTTTCAAGAGAGAGGAATCTCTGCATGTAGACACAATAGAACACGTTTAAAATATGGTCAGGCTGTACTGATACAAAAACACAGATTGTTTGAGTAATGTGATTACCTCTATCAGCCTATTATGCTGCGACTGTTGATGGGTCAGCTCAGCCAGGGTCCTTTTCAGGTAGGTATTCTCTTTCCTGAGACTGCTAACAACCACAGCGAGCTCTGAGTTGAGCTTTTTCTTGAGAGAGCGCTTGTATTTAGATCCTGCCATCCCTGTTACCTGCTTTTTAGAAGTATCACAAGACTGTCACAGGTACAATGCATCTTAGAATATACAATATCAAACATAAACATTGTGAGTATAACATTCATTAGCTAAGACAACAGCACCAAAATTTGCTTTCTAAGCAGTCATTTTATAATTTGCTTGCAATGTATTGCAGCTCAGTTTAACCATGTTTAGTTGCTTTTGGCTTTAAAAATTGGCATGCTGTTTTAAAGGTTAGGCTTATTTTGCTGAAAGGTGTCTAATATTAGCAACACACCTCAATATCACATGGAAGACAAATTTAATTAAATATTTTATACATAATTTTACCTTTTAAATGACCTGGTTTAGCATATTTGTGTCTATCAGCTCATGTTAGCAAGCTAACAAAGTCAATTTCAATAATTATTATTTATTATTGCTACTATAAGGTTTTTGTTAGTCAGTAATAAGGTTAATTTAGCTAGCTAGCTTACATAGCTAGTGGTACAATTAAGCTAATGTTAGCGTAATGAAATATGACTGCTCGCTTTAAAACAGATGTTATTTTCTAAACTTTCATACAGTGTTGTTTTACTGAATCCTCTGAAGCAGCTACCGAGTTGATATTCTGTTACCTAAAGAGGGTGGTGGCTGTCAGATTGTGAAGTTAGATGACTGTGGTACCCCCCTTTCTTCTTCCGTCCATCAGCCTGAAAAAAAAGAACAGAGATGTAAGAGTATAGCGGGAAAACAGTGGTTTAAAATTAATAACAGTACTGACTGTCTAGAGGAACGTTTTCCGCAGCATATTGTTATTTTTTTTAAATATAGCATCAAAGTGCATGGGTTTACTTAAAAGAAGAAACATCTGGAAATGACTGCAGGGAAAGATTTAGACATCACCACTAAGTGGCGCTGCGGCACAGGAGAAGAGCCGCTTGCACAGCTGCATATTTAAAAAAGCTGCTTGAGATCCAAATATGCGACATTTTTGAAAACAAAGTACAGGCTGTGTGTCACTTTTGTGTGCTCCTTGCTTACAGTAATGCCACCTCAGGCTGGGTGGTTGCTGTGACTCATGAGGTGAGGCTCGCCTCTGTATCCACTCCTCTCCTCCTCTAAGGTTTTTTCAGTTCCTTCTCTGATGGCACCTCTCTCAGCGGGATATGAAACTTTTCTCTGAATAATTTTTTTTTTTGTGTGTGTTTGTACTTCATCACCATGCTGCGGGTCCAAGTAGAATCCGCCAGCGGGATTCCAAAAAAGAAACTTGGCAACCCAGATCCAATAGCTGCGGTGATCTTTAGAGGTGAGAAAACGGCTCAGGATAACTTATTAACTTGACTTTTCCTGCTGTATGCTATGTCACTTCTTTTCAAGGTGAAACTGACCATGCATACAGCGTTTCACTTTCTATCGGGTTAACGTCTTTTAGTTATGATTACTTAGTTATTTTAGCTGAAATTTTTTGGCTGTGACTCACAAAACAAGGATGCGTCCTTATAAGGTCAGAATAACACACTGTTCCCATAGGACAAGGTTTACGCTGTTATTATTTATTTATTTATTTTACTGCCTCAGGATTGTAAAATTGTTTATGCAGTAATTAATTCTGGTTGAAAGAAAACTGATTTGGGACTATTTTATGTGCCTATCAGGGTCACTCCTTTTACACCGTTAAAGCTTTGTCCAGTATCCACTTAAAATAATGCTTTACATGAAAAAAACAAAAACAGTCCAATTGTAATAAATAACATATAGCATAATGAAATTAAAAAAGCAACAAGAAGAGCATGAGAAAATATAAAGTATAAATGTGTTTAACATCATTGCTTTTTACAGGTGAAAAGAAGAAAACCAAACAAGTTGATAATGAGCTGAATCCAGTTTGGAATGAAGTAAGTGAGAAATTAAAGTTAACTGTAATGTTTGGGCGTGGCAGTATGTTGATGTGTATATTGTTAACATGACTTCGTGCTGGTGATTGATTGTGAATGTCCCTTTTTTGTAATTACAGGTGTTTGAATTTGATTTGAAAGGCAGCCCTCTGGATGCGTCTTCGTTCCTCGACGTGATTGTGAAAGACTATGAAACAATCGGGAAAGACAAGTATGTGCACGGAGAGCGGTTGACTGGACAAATCGTCGCATGTGCATGTTGATTTACTTATAAATGTGTTTACTTATAAAAAGGAGTCTTAGTTGTCCGAAATCAGACAGGTGTGCGGGACTGAATCAGTATTTAACCCATCGTGACAAATAACTGCTCATGTGAGCATACCCCTGCCTTTGTGGTGGAGATGCTTCTGAGTCAGCAACTTCCGTATGAGTGCAGCTAGTCATTACAGATATACAAGCAGGCTATACCTCAGGTAATGACTTAAAAGGGAAAACCTCCTCCCACCTCGAAGGTTTACATTTTGACATGTGATTATAACCACTCATAACAGAGTCTATAGCAGTTGTACAACGATGACTAACATAACTCCTAGTTTTCCAGACTGTGGCTGAAAAATAGTTATTATGATCTGTTCTCGAGGAGCAGAGCAGCATGTTGTAACTTCACTGAGATAGTTAACTCCAGAACTCACTTTGATCATGTTGAGACTTGCCACCAACAAGAACATGCTGTGTCTCCCTCACAAATTGGTGCTCCAGCATTTATGAAAATGTTTCCTTAAAAGGGGGGAAAAAAACAACTTCCTTTTTACTTTTTTCCTTCAAGATCAAACCATCACTTATTAGTCAGTTTAATCATCCTCTTTCATTTGTTTGACACATATACACATAACATAGGGGGCCTGGGTTCCTTTGTTTTTCTAAAGTGGCAACAAGAAAGGATAAAATTTCCATTGAGTCACTTCAGTGAGTGATTGTGCACAGTATAAATTATTCTCGGGCAGGCACAAGGGGGGGTGGGGGGGGGTGGAGGATGTCTGCGTCAGCCACACATGCATTTTATGTTTTTCCGACCCTGCAGCACATGAGAGGGGGAGCTTGTGCTGCCTTGTCATTGGCACATTTGTGATTTTAACAGCTCAGCCAGTAATTCCATAAATCAGGAAATGTAGGCTGTTTTGTTTGTTTTTTTAACCAACCCTTACCTGCATCTAAAATCCATGATAGTAAAGATAAATGTGAGTCAGGGAACCGAAGAGGGGTATCTAATCTGTAGTGCAGTTAAAACGAGGCAGATCCAGCTGCTCAACTGGCAGTCACTTCCTTTGGCAGATTTTATTTTGGTATTTCTTCAGCTGTCTTTAAAAGTCAGTATTGGAAAATATTTGAATGTGCCTACAAAAAAAAAATTGTTAAAATTTTTTTCAGGGTGTTTTTAAAAGCAAAGATTTTCTTCAATAGAGCAGCTACAGGCTAGAAGTCAAAGTTTAATTTCATAGTGGAAGTTATTTATACTCACTGTATTTATAAACTAAGCGCTCCTTACCTGTTCTGCCAGGATCAGTAAATTACCATGCCAGACTCATTCCACAGGTGACACTGTTTTCCAGGAACAACTCAAGTTTTCTAGGCTCTGTGCAGTCTCAAGTAACCCCACATCTGCTGAGAACCACTGAGAAAAATAGAGTCTGAGCAGAACCCTGAGTGTGACTGTACTCGTGTTGCTTACTTACTTTAAGACTGTTCTCCCACCTCTTTGGCTCTGTATTTATCCATTAAACTGGGCATAGAGCGCATGCCTGTGGTACATGTTAATGGTTTCCATCTTTCTAGTCTTTCCTCATATACTGGTTCAGCTGCTTTGTAGACATCTCCCTTTTGACACAATTAGTGAAGTGATAGCAGAGGGAAACTTGCTCAGTTCAGATAAAATAATTAAAGTGGGTGATTTTACCCTCCATGTAGATGCTGAAAATGACAGCCTCAGCACTGCATTTCATCTATTATTAGACTCAATTAGCTTCTCTCAAAATGTAGATGAGGCCACCCACCACGTTCATCACACTCGGATCTTGTTGTCATGTGTTTAGTCCGAGGAGGGTGAGGACCCAAATGCAGACACACAAAGGCAGGCTGTGGTGAACTAAAAGCGAGCCGTTTATGTGGCTGATGGTCTGAATACAAGCAAAGCCGAAACTGAACCACAAAAGGAAACTGACAACTTCAACTACTAAAACCTCAACTGAGAAGTAAAGGTGCTGGCAACACGAGGGGAAGATGAACTGATGCTATGACAAGATAGAAAGGGCGACTGAGACAATAAATAGACAGAAGGGTGATTAGGGTAAGTGGAGACAGCTGAGGGGGACAACCCACAGGTGAACTGAATCACAGAAGACGAGATGCAGGAAACAATACTAAAGGCAAAGCACAGGGAACATTAACTCTCAAAGGAAAACAGACGCATGAATAAATATAAGGGGCTTGACACAGGAGGGAGGAACACTTGTTAATAATGTTACATCTGACTGATCTTTCTGAGTTAACTTCAGTAGTTACTTACTCCAAACCATCAATGTGCATATTAAACCCCATTCCTACAAGACCGCTCACAGATGCCCTACCATTAATTAATGCTTCAATTTAAATATGGTCAATCTATCTCTATTAATGGGCTACATACCACAGGCCTGTAGGATGGCAGTAATTAAACTATTACTTAAAAAGCTATCATTGGACCAGATGACACACACCAATTAGTTAAACTGCACGAATGTCTTAAAGACATAAAGGCCTGGATGACCTCTAATTTCCTGCTTCTAAATTCAGATAAAACTGAAGTTCTTGTGCTCGTCCCTACAAATCTTAGAAACATGGTGTCCAACCAGATACTTACTCTGGATGGCATTACATTGGCCTCTAGTAACACTGTGAGGAATCTTGGAGTCAGTTTTGACCAGGATATGTCCTTCAATGCACATATTAAATATGTTGGACTGCTTTCTTGCATTTGTGCACTATCTATAAAATTAAAAACATCCTCTCTCAGAGTGATGCTGAAAAGCTAATTCATGTATTTATTACTTCTAGGCTGGACTATTGTAATCAATTACTATCAGCTTGTCCTAAGAGCTTTCTGAAAAGCCTTCAGCTGATCCCAAATGCTGCAGCTAGACTACTGAAAGAGAGAGCATATTTCTCCCATACTGGCTTCTCTTCATTGGCTCCCTGTTAAATCCAGAATTGAAATTTAAAATTCTTCTCCTCACATATAAGGTCTTGAATAATCAGGCCCCATCTTATCTTAAAGACCTTATAGTACCGGATCACCCCAATAGAGCACTTCGCTCTCAGACTGCTGGCTTACTTGTGGTTCCTAGGGCATTTAAAAGTAGAATGGGAGGCAGAGCCTTCAGCTTTCAGGCCTCTCTTCCAGCTCCCAGTTTGGATTCGAGAGACAGACACCCTCTCTATTTTTAAGATTAGGCTTAAAACTTTCTGTTTTGATAAAGCTCACAGTTAGGGTTGATTGAGATGACCTTGAACCATCGCTTAGTTACGCTGCAAAAGGTCTAGGCTGGTGGGGACTTCCCATGATGCACTGCATTTAATCATTAGTTATTATTCATCTCTTCATCTCTTCGTCCTGTCTCTCTCCCCTCATCTCCAACCAGTTACAGCACACGGCTGCCCCTCCCTGAGCCTGGTTCTGTCAGAGGTTTCTCCCTGTTAAAAGGGAGTTTTTCCTTCCCACTGTCGCCAAGTGCTCACTCATAGGGAGTGTTGTGGTTTTCTCTGTATCATTGTATGGTCTTTACCTTACAATATAAATTGCATTAAGGTGACTGTTGTTGTGATTTGGTGCTATACAAATAAGATTGACTTGGACTGGTACTTATATAGCACTTTTCTACTCTGAGCACTTTTTACTATAAGCCTCATTCACCCAATCACACATTGGCAAAAATGCTTTTTCTATACCTAAGCGCCTTGTCTAACAAGGACACACTTGCTCAGGGTTCAGTATCTTGCCCAAGGATGCTTTGACATGCAGATATGCAGGGATTTAACCGCCGACCTTCGAATTGGTAAACAACCTGCTCTATGTCCTGAGCCACAGCTGCCCCTATGCTATGATTTTTAAAAATGTCCAGTGTGTTGCAAACCATTGTCATTATTAATCATATATTACATAACTTCCTTTTACTAAAATAAAAATTTACATCGTGTTGCCTGAGTTGTCATATTACGTGAAGTGAAACTGAGAAGTGGAAACTGTCAGATATCCAAAGCAACGAGCAGTTACAATCATAAACACTGAGTCCAATTCCCCTTTGCGGTAACCTGTCAGCACAAATTGTGGAAGCACTTGTTTTTTTTAGCCATTGGAAGGTGATTGATGATTTCTTTGATTGACGTGTGACTCGAGTGAATTTGACCCAATGGAAATGAATGTGATTGATTTTCAGATTTATTGGCTCTGCAAGAATCTCACTGAGAGACCTGGTCAGTGGTCAGGCGAAATCTCTCCCATCCAAGAATGTACCACTTATCAATGAGAAGCAGCAGTCTTTTGGGGTAAAAACACGATTCTACATATTGTGCAGTTGTTTTTATGAAATGGAATACTAGGTGTTTGTTGAAATCTATGATGGAACATTTGATTACACATATACAGTAGATCTGGTAGTGCCAGGTAATTGAGAATGTATTATTTTTTTAGGCAGTCATTAATTTGCTCATTGGGTATGAGCCACCTACGACCGCTACTCCAAACCTAAATGAACAAGCTGATGGAGACGTGCCTCATTTGGATGCTGGTAAGAAGACTGCAATTAGCTGAAATCCATCCATCCATCCATCAGACCACATGACCTTTTTTCATTGCTACAAAGTCCAATATTTATGTTCCCATCAAACTGAAGCACTTTTTTTAAACCCCCATTATCAGGGTGAGGGTGCACAGCTGTTTAGTCCAAATCCCTTGATTCCTCTTTGCTCTCTGTGTGTGGAAATGCTGCAGTTTTCACTGTTAAAAATAGCCATGTGTTCTACTGATGATTGTTTTGCAGTGTTATACAACAAACATTTACGTGATCTCTGGTCACAGTCATTCAAGATTTTTTTTTCTGACCACATTTCTTCCTCAAAGATGACCATGATCCTTCCAGGTTTTAATAATAGGTTGGACAGCTCTTTCTGAAACAGAGTAACATCTTTTCCAAGACCATAGTAAATGCCTTGTTGTTGTTTAAGAAAATAGAAGCTATTCACTGCATCAGTTAGGGCTAAATAGCCTGTTGCCAGCCAAGACCAGTGATGGCATAGTTAACTTGAAAAAGTAGTCCGTCTAATGATTACTGATTACTCCTTTAAAAAGTAAATTAGTAACTTTACTGATTACTTAACTCTAGAAGTAACTAAGTTAGATAAAAAGTTATTTTATTAGTTACTTTCAACAGCTGCCGGTGTTGTGCCATAAAGTGATCGTCTGCCATAAAGTGATTCCGATGTGTCTATGTGCTTTTCTGTGTAATGTCTTTGCTTATATTGGTAAATAGAGTGCAGTCAGCATGATTTATGAAGGGCTTATATATAAAATGAAG
>JAVDPK010002781.1:1160911-1178142 GCA_034780415.1 Cichlasoma orientale | reverse complement strand
GCAGCTAGAAAACGCGCATCTCTCTCCTCCCTCCATTGTTTACGTTTGTGTCGCTGTGCTGTTATTGTCCTCATGCTGAAAACAGGACTGAACTGTCGCATCGGCCAGCCGTCACTCCCTGAGACGCAAGTAAAAAGTAACGCACAGTGACTTGGATAAGTAACTCTAATCTGATTACTGGACTGCAAATAGTAACGCGTTAGATTACTCATTACCGAAAAAAAGTAGTTAGATTAGAGTAACGCGTTACTAAGTAACGCTTTACTGACATCACTGATTATAGGCCACCAGTATAATCTAAACCCGAACACTAGTAGAGCCACAACTGTATGTAAGGACTGAAAACATCACTTGTTTGTTTGAGCTTGCTTTCCTGTTTCAATCAGAAAGCAGGTACTGTGTGTGTCTGGTTTGTACTCGTTTTTGAAGTTGTGGGTAAAAGTACACCACATGTCACCCAAAAAGTCAGACCACCCCTGGCATTATGAATCAACACTGCCAGTCATGCTCAGATGCCAGGTGCAGATGCGGCCACAATTGGCCTGTCCATCATACAATGTTGAGAAGTAAAGGAGACAGTGCTTTTGCAGCAGTGGCCCCCAGACTCTGGAACTCTGTCCCACTGAGCCTGAGATCTGTGGAGTCAGTGATCTCTTTTAAAAAGGAGCAGTTCATCTTTTTAAGCTTGCTTTTGAGTAACTTTCTCTTTCACATTCTAGCATTTTCTGTTGTGAAGCACTTTGTGATATCTATCTTGAAACGTGCTATGTAAATACAATTTTACTTACTTAACTGAGAATTTTCACAAAATTATTATAAAAAATGTCTGCCCAGTGGCATTTTAATAGGTTACACAGCACCTTCTCACTCACATATACAAACTCTCTCTCTGTTTGATTATTTACGGATCCCTTCACATTTCTTCATTTTCTACGGGGTTTTAGCTGCACTTTCTCGCTGATCTTCTCTTCAGCTTTCCCTCAGAATCAGATTACCAGGGGTTTTTTTTGGGGTTTTTTTTTTGCATGGCTAATGTTATTTTTGCACAGTTTCCTCCAAGAAGCTGTTTATTCCTGCTTTTTGATTGTTGTTGTTGGTGGTACAGATTGCCAGGTATAATCCCTTGTGTACTCTCAAGTGAATTAGGGTACCAGCCACAGTGCAGTACCAAACTATCATCACAATCACAGGAAATGAACAGGAATTTGGCATCAGCCAGTGTTTTAGTTTAGGGACTTCTCCTCCCCTCCCTTTGACTTTACAGCCTCACACTGAAGTTCATGTAAATAGTCTTAGCAATCTGAAGCCTGCCTTCCTGAGATTTTCTGATTGGTTTATCATGGGCCTACATAACTTTTGTCTGAGTCATGCAGCTTCTTATTAACCTTTGTGCCATGGTGGTGGCGTTTTCTACAGTCTGTTGACAGAAGCAGATGCAGGCCACACAGAGTTCACAGATGAGGTCTTTAAAAATGAAACACGGTTTCCTGGTGGGGAATGGAGTTCTGCTGCAGAGCCCTACACAGACGTGGTATGATGTACTGCTCTCACTCATAGCCATATAAATACGCATTTAACTTGAAGGTCTGAAATATCTGAAATATGTTGGTGAAGATAGCAGGACAAAGCCTGTTTATTCATACTTGTTTCCAATGTTATCACTTTCTTCTGTGCTAGCGTGTACTCATGACAGGTCAATTTCTTTGTGGTTGTGCTGACATAAATGAGCACAAGGCCTTTTAAGGATCTGACCAGCTGTCTTTCTGACACCATTTGTAGTTTTTAGCAGAGCTGCTACTAATAATAATTACACCACACTGAGTATTTGGGCTAAATAAGAGACCAAAAACCTCAAAGCTGCTGTAGACATCTATCACCCCAGTCTCCATTTTCCAGCAGTTCCAACAAGACTAAACATTTCTTTTAGTCACCCTCCTTTCAAATGCGACAGAGAGCTCTTAAAAACTTTAATAAACCAACTGCTTGTTTTTCAGTTTCTGTATCATAATTAATACTAGAAATATAACTGAAATGAATAACAAACTTTGTATTCTGTGTAGAACGGTGAAAAGGCTCCGAGCCCAGGGGACTTTGAGTGTCCGCCCGGATGGACCTGGCAGGATGACTGGAGCTTCGATAGCAACAGAGCTGTAGATGAGAAAGGTAACATGAAAATTAAAATGAAGTGAGATTAGGTCCATGATTTGTTGGACAAAGAAAATATTTTTGTAGCGATGCCAATGCAAGGGAGGGAGGCCATCATTAGGCTGAAAAAACAACAACAAAAAAAAACAAAAAAACAAAATAAACTGATCTGAGACACAGCAAAAGAGAGTGTGGCCAAATCTATCATTTACAATCTCAGCAACACCAAAAAGCCTGAAAGACCACAGAAGACAAATAAAGTGCATGAATTCTGCATGAATTTAAGTTTCAATTTCAACACTTCTAACAAAGTCAAGAACACTCTGAAGGAGGTACAGTAGGTGTATCATTGTCAGTGTGTACAATAAAGAGACACCTTCATGAATTTCCTATCAGAGGGTTTACAACAAGGTGCAAACTGTTGGTTGTGCTCAAGAACAGGAAGGTCCAATTAGACTTTTAGCAGAAAACCTCTAAAAAGTATATCCACAGATGAAACCAAGATTAACTTGTACCAGAATGATGGGAAAAGAAATTTACGGAGGAGGAAAGTTACGGTTCACGATCGGAAGCATATCGCATTTTCTATCAGCTATGGCGTAGGTGTTATGACACGCATGCATCACTGCCAGTGCAAGCAGGTCACTAGGTTTATGATGTGACTGCTGATAGAAGTTGCAGGGTGAATTCTAAAGTGTGCAGGGCTATACTCTCTGCCCCGATTCAGCCGAATGCTGCAAAGCTGACAACGCAGTGCAAATTTACAAACGCAAAAGCATTTCTAAACTCAACCCAAGAGTTTCCCGAGGCAAAGAAGTGGGATGTTCTTCCATGGCCAAGTCAGTCACCTGATCTCAACCCAACAGATCATACTTTCCATTACTAAACACAAAACCGAAGGCAGAGAGACCCACAAACAAGCAGCGACCGATGGTGGCTGACAGAGAATTTCGAGGCAGGAAACACGTCTGTGGGTTCTAGACTTCTAGACAAGTGTTAAAAACTGTCCTTATATTTAAAATGATGTTAGTTTGTCCAATTTAAGTTGAGCCTCTGGGGGACTATGCATAAAAATGACTGTAATTCCAGAACAGTTAATGCTAATTTCTTTTTAGTTCACTGAAGTAAAGTCTGCACTTTATTCATGTGCTGACTCTTTGATTTAAAGTCCTCTGTCGTGGTGTACAGAGGCAAAATTAGAAAAACTGTGTCCAACAAATTACAGGCCTAACTGTACCATACATATCTTCTCTTCCTATTGTTGTCATGTTAGAAATACTGCAAGTCTAACTGTGTATGTTTGTCTATTGACACTAGGTTGGGAATATGGAGTTACGATTCCCCCTGATGATAAACCCAAATCCTGGGCTCCAGCAGAGAAGATGTACCATGTCCACCGCCGGGTGAGACTCATGAGAAAGAGAAAGAAGATATCTGACCAAACGGCCACTGTTGAGGTGAGGAAGAGGTAGATTAGAAAAAGAGTAGATTCAGCACATGGCTATAATCTCTTTTTTTAAATTTATTTATTTTTATTCCTTCTATAGAGACAAGGATCGGGGGAAGGCTGGGAATACTCTTCCCTGATTGGCTGGAAGTTTCACAGGAAAGAGCGTTCCTCTGACACGTTCCGCCGCCGCCGCTGGAGGAGAAAGATGGTCCCGTCAGACAAAATTGGGGCCTCTGCCATCTTCAGACTGGAAGGAGCATTGGTAGGTCTACGTTAAGTACTCTGAGTAAAATTACTAAATATACTTCTTATTCTGAAATGACCCTGTCCTCATGCATGCGCCGTTTCTGTCAGATAATAACATCAGTTTTATTTCAGTTTTGCTCAAATGTTTCAAAAACCCTTCTTTTAAGCTGCTCGGCCTTTGTTTCCTTAACAGGGGCTCGATGTCGACGAGAAGGCCAGTAAAACGTGTGCATCCAAAGCATTTGGTGCCAACACACCCACTGTTTCCTGCCACTTTAGCCGTAAGTAGCCGGATCAGATAAAATAAATTCCTGTTTGTTACTGATTAAAGGCGTGGTTTTTCTTTGAACTCTACATCCCAACTGACTGCTCTTAATGTGAGATTATACTGATATCCTGAACCTGAATACATATGCGCACGTGCCTTATCAGGTGTCTTATGAGGTGATACCATTTCAGGAGTCATACAGTTTGGCATTTTAATAAAAATGATTTCCCTCCAGGGTCTTACATCTACCATCTGAGAGTGTACGTCTATCAGGGAAGAAATCTGTGTGCCATGGACAAAGACAGCTTCTCAGGTAAAAACAAAACCTCATGATAGGCATACATAGTGTTAGCCCATTAAGGAGAAATAAATGAAATCAGCTCCTGAAGTACAATTTTGCAAAGTGTGATAATAAGAGTATTCTGGGTTTTCTAGATCCCTACGCCCATGTATCATTTCTGCATGTGAGTAAGACCACAGAAGTCATAAAGACCACACTGAACCCCACATGGGATCAGACTCTCATTTTTGATGACATTGAAATCTACGGAGAGCCACAGACCGTTGCCCAAAACCCTCCTGATGTAGTCTTGGAGCTGTATGACAGAGATCAAGTGGTGAGTTCAGTGTTTAATCTGCTCAACTTCTGATCGAATCACAGAGTTGTATATACACAATCGTGTCCTAGGAAAGCAAAAATCTTCGTCATAATGCTTTGCTGAGTCTGCACTTTATTCTTTAGGGTAAAGACGAGCCCATGGGCCGCTGCACATGTCCCCCTGTGGTAAAACTGAACCCCAGTGTGGCCGTCAGTCCTAAGCTGCTCTGGTTCCCAGTCACCAAAAAAGGTCACAGCGCCGGAGAGGCACTGCTAGCTGCTGAGCTCATCCTGAAGGACAAGGTACAGAAAGCACCAAACTCACGTGATTATACTGTAACTTAACATTATGAAGCTTTATAAATGAGGTCCTTGTGTGCTTGTATTGCAGGTTAATGATGGAGATTTTCCTCTGGTGCCTCCTCGGCGGGGGGAGAATCTCTACATGGTTCCTCAGGGAATCAGGCCAGTTGTGCAGCTCACTGCAATTGAGGTACACTTTTAAGTCATTCAGGAACACTGTCCTACCTTTATTTTATCCTTCTCTGCCATGCTACCCTCTTTATCAGCCTCTACTAGTTTTTGTAACGGTGAATGTGTTTTTATTTGCCCCCCAGGTCTTGACTTGGGGCTTGAGGAACATGAAGACCTACCAGTTGGCCACGGTGTCGTCCCCCAGTTTGATAGTGGAATGTGGTGGTGAGATTGTTCAAACCGCTGTGATCAAGAACTTCAAAAAGAACCCCAACTTTCCTGGATCGGTGCTGATGCTCAAAGTGGTACTAACCCTGAGTCTTTCTTGAGAAAATAAAACACCTTCACATGTATAGACGTTTAAATATTTCCTTACTGTTGTCTCACTGTTCACATAGCTTCTTCCCAAAGAGGAGATGTACACCCCTCCCATTGTGCTGAAGGTGATCGACCACAGACCTTTTGGTAGGAAACCTGTAGTGGGACAGTGCACTATCGACTGTCTGGCGGAGTTCCGCTGTGATCCGTATGGTCTTAACGATGAACTCTGCATGTCTGCTAGAGGTATCCACAGACACAGAACACTCACACATGCACTTTTAGCTTCCATTAACTTATAATTATATATTTTTCCATGAACTTTGCAGTGGCAATGATAGCTGCTGCTCAAGGAGATGTTGTCATAGACATGGAGGAGAGAAGGATTGTCAAAACCGGGGTAAAAAAAAAACACTCACAAAAACAGAATGACAAGAATTTAATCTGCTACGTTTTTTGTGAAACTCATTCTTTGATTCCTTTTTTTACAGCTTCAAGCAGAAACGGTCAGATTTTCTCTTGTCACACATTGTCTACTAATGGATACCATCATCTATCTTAAAAATACTAAATGTATTAATATTTTTTTGGTGTGCAGGAGGAGGAGGCAGTAGACTGGTGGAGTAAGTTTTATGCCTCCATTGGAGAGCAGGAAAAGTGTGGACCTTACCTAAAAAAGGGATACGACAAATTGCAGGTGACATGTTTCACCCACGGTTTTACCCGCGAACTGATATACAACCCAAATCTAGATTACAGGTCACAGGCTTGTGACCTGAATTTAAAAGTTTGTAAATTAAATTAATCTGCTGTAAAAAACAGGAAACCATAATGTGTTCTGTGGTTTTCAGGTATATGACTGTGAATTAGAAGAGGTTAGAGAGTTCCAGGGACTCACTGATTTCTGCAGCACCTTCAAACTTCAGAGAGGAAAGACTGAAGATGAAGAAGATGACCCGTCAGTGGTGGGAGAGTTCAAGGTGAAGAAATATGGCTGTCAGTGACTATATTCCTATCACTGTTGTAAAATTATAGTTACCCTTGTATACCCTCCAGTGGACAATTTAAGAACTGCAGTTAAAAAAAGGTTGGCACATACAGTATAGTGGCTTGCTTTATTATAATATGGCATTACTATCATTAAGTCATATTTTAAGTAGTTAATACAGATACTTTAAAAATTAAGCTGAGGGACCCAAATTTTCTCAGCAATAAAGCTTCACTGTTTGTTTTATGTACTACAAACCATGGTGTGAAAAAGTATTGGCCCCCTTTGTGGTTGTCCTGCTGCATAATCTAAGTGTGCTTGAGCTTCAGGACACAAACTGATGGCCCGACAATCTTTTTCACAGCACTGTACTGTACTTGCACACGCTTGCCTGTTTACTGGCTTCAAATGATCTCCTTGTAAGATAAAGACACTTTTAAGTTGACTTGATCTCTTAAAAGTGTAAATACTAAAGTTGTATTTGTAAATGAATTTTTATCAAATACTATAGTGGGACAAATAAATATACAGAATGGAATTCTATCTAGAATAAAATGTTGCAATTTCATGTTGTTGGACAGCTGATTTTTAAAAAAAATTGTGGCAGTAAACTGCCAAACTAAGTGAAAGTGTAACTTCCAATTGTAGAAAAAAAATCCTAAATGTGTGAAAATAATTGATTTTGGGAAGACCCACACTTTTAATAAAACTAACATTGCTTTTCTCTCTGGTGGCATACAGGGCTCATTCAAGATTTACCCACTGCCCGATGACCCAGGGGTGCCAGCTCCACCTCGTCAGTTCAGAGAGCTTCCTGAGAGTGCACCACAGGAGTGCCTGATCAGAATATATGTGGTGCTCTGTACTGACCTGCAGCCTAAAGATGCAAACGGCATGGTGTGTTTCATACAGGAAGCTGCAGCTGATAATCCATGCTACTTTAACCCTGTGCACATTTGAACTCATAATTTTGAAAAACTGCTTTCAAAAATTATTTTTTCTGCATTCTCCTTTCAGTGCGACCCGTACATTAAGATTACACTGGGGAGGAAAACAGTGGACGACAGAGATAACTACAAACCAAACACCCTCAATCCCGTGTTTGGAAGGTGAGATGCTGGCTTTTTTTTTAAATTTATTTATTTTTTTAGACCCTTTCTGAGTGAAAATGCAGCAAGTATTTCATCTCCATTAATGTCCAGGATGTTTGAGCTGTCCTGCTTCCTGCCTCAAGACAAGGATTTGAAGATTTCTGTGTATGACCATGACCTCCTGAGCAGAGATGAAAAAGTGGGTGAGACTGTCATCGATTTGGAGAACAGGTTCCTCTCTTGTTTCAGGCCCAGCTGTGGCCTGCCAAAGACTTACTGTGTGTAAGTATGTACTTTATGCGCACTTCAGTGTGAACTGGGACCATAAAAATACATCTGCAGTACAGCTAGCACATGCTAATAAGCTTCTTGTGACTTCATTCAAAGATTACTTTCTTAACTCCACATTAGTGTAGCTCTGCCTTGCTTGTATCCAGTCATTATGATCAAAGGAGATGCCCAAGTTGCCATTGGTTCTATTTTCTTGCAGATCTGGGATCAATCAGTGGAGAGATCAGCTGAAGCCTTCTCAGATACTCCAAAATCTGGCCAAAGTGCGGGGTGTCCCTCCTCCACGCATAGAGGGAGATGGCAGCTCACTCTCTTTCTCAGGAAGAGAATACCACCTACAGGAATTTGGTACAGCCATTATTGAATCATACCCTGTAATCATATTAATAGTAATTTTATTCCGTTTGTGTAATATCTCACTGATTGTGTTCTGCTTTCTTGTTTGCCTTTCCACTGTTTGAGATATTCTTACTGTTTGTGTCAGTGATATTAACACTGACATTTGTGAGCCACTGCGTTCTTTGCAGAGGCCAACACTGTACCACAGCACCAGCACTTAGGCCCAGCAAGAGAGAGGCTGGCCCTGCATGTTCTCAGGGATCAGGGTTTGGTGCCAGAGCACGTAGAGACCAGGACCCTGTCCAGCTCCCACCAACCAAATCTACCCCAGGTTAACACCCATTCCTGCATTGTGATTTGAACATAACACTCTGGGGAAAATGGACGTTGTAGTCGTGTGCTGCACTTTGTTTAAACCTTTTTCCACAAATGCAGGGACGAATTCAGATGTGGGTAGACATTTTCCCCAAGAGGCTCGGCTTGCCCGGGCCTCCGTGTGATATCACTCAACGCAAAGCTAACAAGTAGGAAACTCTTTACAAAATAGTCATATATTCTAGCATAATGCATTAAAGGGCGAAACATAATTGTCTCCTTGAAACAGGTACTTCTTGCGAGTCGTCATTTGGAACACAAGTGACGTCATTCTGGATGAAAGAAGCATCACTGGAGAAAACATGAGTGATATCTACGTTAAAGGGTACATTTAATGTCCCGTCCCTCGCTTCAGGTTTTTTATTTGTACTCTGCAATTGTACCGTGTTCAACAAGATGGCAACGTTTTTTTTTTGTTGTTGTTGTTTTAGATGGATGCCAGGAATGGAGAACAACAAGCAGAAGACTGACGTCCACTACAGGTCTCTGGATGGAGATGGAAATTTCAACTGGAGGTTCATCTTTGGCTTTGACTACCTGCCTGCAGAGCAGCTGTGTGTTGTCTCTAGAAAGGTGAGTAAAGTCATGGATGAGCAGCAAAATCAGTGTAAGCAGTTATACTGTGATGTCTCGGGTAATGATCTAAATAAAATCTGATCTTTATGCAGGAGCATTTTTGGAATATGGACAAAACTGAATTTAGGATTCCTCCTAAACTGAGCATCCAGATATGGGACAATGACAAATTCTCCCTGGATGACTACTTAGGTGAAACAGCATCGTGCTTTCTCCAAATTTACTGAAGCAAAAGCCTTAAAACGAGTCGGCTACTATAATGTATGCGCCGCAGCTGTTTCACAGAAAGATATTTTTCTGTTACAGGTTCAATTGAGCTGGACTTACTGAATCTCATCCCCCCTGCTAAGACCCCAGAAAAGTGCAGCCTGAAGATGCTGCAAGGAGTGACGGGATCACAGCCCAGCTCACTTTTCTCCCAGAAGTCTGTGCGAGGCTGGTGGCCGTGTGCAATTGAGCAGGATGGAAAACCTGTACTTGGTGTATGTTCACGTCTTCGGCACAGTCCTTTGTAATTTCTTATATATGTTTTTAGAGATCCCGTTTAAGGCCGTGCTTCAAAAATTTTGCAGGGAAAAGTCGAGATGACGCTGGAAATAGTGAACGAGAAGGAGATGGAGGAAAGACCTGCAGGGAAAGGCAGAGAAGAGCCCAACATGAATCCCAAACTGGACCCACCCAAGTAAAAATATGGCTCTCTACATAAAAAATAACAACTGTTTTACCTGAATATGCTTAATTTAAATGTAACTGCCTGTCTCCATTCAACAGCCGCCCTGACACTTCATTCTTCTGGTTTACAAATCCTTGCAAGACCATGAAGTTCATAGTGTGGCGCAGATTCAAGTGGTTTTTCATTTTGGGGATTCTGCTTCTTCTTGTTATCTTGTTCATTGCGATCATGTTCTACTCCCTCCCCGTAAGTTCACTCAGTTTGCTGATAATTTTTTTTTTATTTCATCACTAGGTGTATCCAGCAGAACCCTTAAAGCATTTTGTTTAAAACTGATGCAAGTGATTTATTAATATGGCAGTTTTAATTCAGTATCTAAGGAGTCTGTTCTTCTCTCTGCAGAATTACATCTCAATGAAGATTGTGAAGCCTTTCTCCTAAGAAGCATTGTAGAGGAACTGTGTACTTTCCTGCAGCGGAACCTGCAGGCCTGCTCACTGTTACCGTGCCACAGAAATAAACAATAACCTTCTCTGCTGATGCCTTAGAAGTCTGACACTCAGCATTTTCCTGTCACAGTGACTACTACGGATTTTTATATTTTTTTCACACAGTATATTTGTATCTCTTGTACACAAAATCAAATTAATTTCACAAAGCGTTAAATAAAGAATGACAAAAATCATATTATATATCTATAAAAGTTTTCATATTTTGTGTGAATTCCATGATAATGTCAAGTATTCTGTGTGAACGTCAGTCAATACTACCACTACATAAATACTCTTCGTACTTTTTGTACATAATGACAACACTTGCAACTTAGTGATTAGATTTGAGGTGACCTGTCCAAATAAATATAGAAATAAATTAAAATAGTAAATAACTATTTAAATAGCGGCAGTAAAATTCATATATACAGTGCTGTGCAAAATTGTTGAGTCAGTCCTCTTTTCTTTATAGTTAAGTTATATAGTATAGTTATAGAAAAATGGGAAAATAGGTGCAGTGATTTATTCAAACATGTGCAAACGTACACTGAATATAGTATATATGACAAAAACAGAGTTTGTACAATTGAGTTTGAAAGTCATTATTTGGTATGAGCACCTTTATTCTTTAACACAGCCTGAATTTTAAAGCCTTGAGGTGACAGTTGTGATTTGGTGCTATATAAATGAAACTGAATAGAACTGGTCCAGCCCACTTAAGATCAAAGAGGGCTGCATATGGCCCAGAATGTAAAATGAGTCTGGGTTCGTGCACATGTTGAAGGGAATGAAAAGGTGGCAAAACAATTCATTAAAATTAGCACACTGTTAAGCAAACCAGAGGTTAAAATATCATTAAGAATCACATTATGCAAAATAATTGGCAGCAATACTTAACAAAACTGACACAAGAAGAAATCTGCACAGGATCCACAAGTGCGACGTTTCAAACAGAATTCAGGGCGGGAACCCAAAGGAAGAGATGATGAACCATACGCTCCACAGAATCTGTGAATACCCAACATGTATTGAGCCACTCCATTAAGTATGAGGAAGAGAGGAAAAAATTAGTGACTTTATTTGAAGACAGCAAACACAAGTTTATACTGGAAATTATGCAATCCTTTTTTTGATTATCTCCGAGTCACAGGTAGGTGGCGGTAATGCACCTGCAAGTTGGTTTGTCAACCACCATTAAAATCCACAAACGAAGAAGAAGAAGAAGTGGTACAGCGAAGTGAAACTGAATGATGTGGAGAGAAATAGTTTATGCTTAAAAGCCTTGCACAAGGACATGTTTGTAAGTCCTTTTTCTTTGTTTGAATAGCGACAGCACTGTTATCTTGTGTAGGTTATTGCGAGCCACAATAATCGAGGCTAACGTTCAGAATTTATAGCCAATCAAAGCTAAGTTAGCTAAAGATGCTGTGTTTTTGCAGTGCGCTCACTGTTGTAAGATCAAACAACAATCAGTCGAAACATTTTTAACATTAAGGTAAAATGTCAAATGAAGAAAGCATGCTTGGTTAGCTCGTCGCGGCTTTGGTGGAGCTGTCGGCTGTAATTCCGTATTAGTGTTGTTGTTGTTTTGTTTTTTTTCCGCGATGTGCTGACACCAGAGCTTATTTGTCTGTTAATTAATGCGACGCACATATACAGACAAGATGCTAACCTGAATCCTGGAACTTACTGTGGAACATCTACCCAAGAAGTGTTCCGGTGAAGCAACAGAATGTGATGAGTGGATCAAAGTCCAGAACACCTGCTTAGGTCTTACTGTAGCTTCCACCCAGTACAAGGCATTAACGAAGTTTGTATTTAGCTGTATAACAAGTCCAGTCATATATAACACGGCCACTATGTTTCCATTGTATGTTGTAGCTTACAATCATGTCCAGTTGTGGTTAGAGGTTTACATACACTCATCATGGGCATGATTGTCATGGTAATTTTGGTTTTTGAAGCTCTTTTTTCCAGGGTGGAGTGATTGTACAGCAGATATCTTTAATGACTTTAAAAAAACAAGAATTGGGTGGACAACTTTGAATTTATTTTGATCCACATAGGGTCCAAGCTATAAATATAGGCTCAACTATACTGCTCAAAAAAAAAACAAAACAATCAAAGGAACACTTTGAAAGCACATCAGTGGGGGGAAATTTTTCAAGCTGGATGTCTATACCGATATAGACTGGGTAATATGTTAGGAATGAAGGATGTCACATCTTTTGATGGAAGTGAAAATGATTAGGGGGCTGAATTGAAAGAGCCTGAAAATCTATTTTATTTTTATTTTAAATGAGTGAGTAGGCTAGTCCTTTATGCCAAAATTTCATTGCAGCAACTCAAAATGGTACTCAGTATCTTGTATCGCCCCCCACATGCTTGTATGCATCCCTGACAGCACTGGGGCATGCTCCTAATGAGACTACGGTATCCTGGGGGATTTCCTCTCAGATCTGGACCAGGGCATCACTGAGCTTCTGGACAGTATGAGGTGCAACCTGGCGGCGTCAGATAGACAAAAACATAATGCCCTAGAGGTGTTCTATTGGATTTAAGTCAGGCGAGTCTGGAGGGCAGTCAATAGTATAAATTCCTTCATCCTCCACGAACTGCCTGCATACTCTCACCACATGAAGGCAGGCATTGTCATCTACCAGGAAGAACCAAGATCCGCTGCATTCAGCATAGAATCTGACAATCACGCTCCACGGTGCCAGGCAGTGAGCAAAAGGCCCACTATAGGACATTGGGCCCACAGACCACCCTCATGAAGTCTGATTGTTTGGTCAGGAACATTCACACTAGTGGTCTGCTGGAGGTCATTTTGTAGGGCTCTGGCAGTGCTCATCCTCTTCCTCCTTGAACAAAGGAGGAGATACCAGTCCTGCTGATGGGTTAAGGAGTTTTGGAAGCCATCAACAAGCTTCTGGCATAATTCAGGCAGTGCAATAATGCAAATTTTAGTCGAATTTGAAGGTGCCAATTTTAGAGCAAGGGCTTCTTTCTTGGTCGGCACCCTCTTAGTCTGTGGTGATGTAAAACTCGCTTCACTGTGGACCGCGACACTGGTGTTCCAGTAGTTTCCAGTTCATGGCAGGCTTGTACCTTTGTGGTTCCTGAACATCCAAACCAATTTCTCCTCATCTGATGGTGACAATTTGGGTCTTCTTACAGATCTTGCAAAAGCGGTGACACGTGTGAATAACTTGTATATGCATGAAATTATTTGAACTGATGATCTTGGAATCTGCAGTTGTTTAGAAAATGACTCCAAGAGACCTTCCCAACTTGCGTAAATCCACAGTTCTCCTTAGATCTTCACTGAATTCCTTGGACTTTCCCATTTTTCTGAGTATTGGTCAATCCAGTGAGTGCTGTCAAATAAATACTTTTTATGCTGGCAAAGAGAAACTACCAGCTGTAGTCAATCGTGATAACTAATGAGACGCTAATACGCCTTGGCCTTGTCAAGTTAAAAGACATTTTAGAACCTTTCATCACCACTTATTTAAAGATTTAAGTGAATGTATGTATACTTTTGACCTCATGTGGATTAGAGAAATCCTAAATAAATGAATAAATAACTTGTGCACCCAATTCTTGTTTTTCAGGCATTAAAGATGTATGCTGTATAATCATTCCACTCTTAAGTTTAAAGAAATAATTAAAAGCCCCAAATTACCATGACATTCACATTCACGTCCATGAGTGTATATAAACATCTGACTGCAACTGTATAAAATCCTGTAATATGCTGCAGTTTTCAGTGTGCCATTACTTTTTTCTTTCTTTCTCTCTAAAGCAGCTATTTTTGATTCCTCTTGTATAACATGTCAAACTTAGATGAAGTTATGGATTCTCAAACAAGGTAAAGTATCCAAGTTAACTATTTGCTTTGGCCTTGCATAATTTATTTTAAGTGTATTTCTAATTAAAGAACATATTTATAGGAGGGTGGAAGATGCATGATTATAAAAAAAAAGTAAATTTTATATTTTATTATTTTCTTTGTCTTCTGCTGCAGTTTAAGTGCTGAGGTTAAGTCTGAAGATGGAAAGGATGATGCTCCAAAAACAAGCCTCACAGATGGAAGAGATGAACTCTTTTTGGAACCACAAATGTCTGACACTGCAAAAGACTCTTCACTAACAGAGAACACACCTGATGACGTGGCTTCTCAGAATTTGATGGACTGTGGGTCTGCAGGTGACGCAGGTGAATCTGTTCTCACAGGCAGCAGTAACACAGCTCCAATACACTTCTCTGATGGGCAGAAATCTAAGACTCCTAGTTCACCAGGTCCCCTTCCCACTAAGGCAACCTGTGTTGCTGCACCCACTACAAATACAAAACCCACCCTCGTTCTTAGTTCTCAGCCTGTGTGTACATCCAGTGATGTGGAGATGCTGAGTCCTGATAGTCCAGTCTGTAAAACCATGTTCAACAACTCTGCAGACCAGGATTGTGATGGCAGCTCTGCCTGCCCAAAGGCTCAGGTAATGGAATTGCAGCATACTATCAAAGACTCTGATCCAGGAAGTTCAACCAAAGAAAAAGACCATGTTGTTGCTGTGGGATCTGAGGATAATATGAGCCAGGACTTAAATACAAGCCAGCCAGAAAGGTACTTGTAAAAAATTGTCACTACAACTTTTTTGTCTTGTGTTGTAGCTCCATGATATTCATAATGTTCATCAGATAATCTGCCGTCCGCTGACTTGTTCTGCCTTTGTTCTGAACAGTGTTTTACGCCCGTTCCATAAGAGTGAGATAAAATGGCTGGGGTTACCGATAGATGACCTCAACAGACTACCCCAGTGTGCCCCTCCTTTGTCTCACCTGAAACCAGCACCTCATCACACTGTCACAGTCAGGGTGAGTCAACAACCATTTCTTTTGTGGATCATTGTATGTGGCAATACGGACATAGCCACTTTGTTAGGTACACCTGTTCAACTGGTCGTTACAAATATATAGTTGGAAAATCACGTGGCAGTAACTCAGTGCACTTAGAGATGTAGACATGGTCAAGCTGACCTGCTGAAGTTCAAACTGACATCAGGATGGGGAAGAAAGGTGATTTAAGTGACTTTGAACCTGGCATGGTTGTTGATGGGCTGGTCTGAGTGTTTCAGAAACTGCTGATCTGCTGGGATTTTTCCACACAATTACCTCTAGGGTATACAGAGAATGATCAGAAAAAGAGAAAATATCCAGTGGGTGGCAGTTCTCTGGGTGAAAATGCTTTGTTGAGGTCAGAGGAGAATGGCCAGACTGTTTCAATCTGATAGGAAGGCAACAGTAACTCAAATAACCACTCGTTACAACCAAGGTAAGCAGAAGAGCGTCTCTGAAAGCACAACATGTCAAATCCTGAAGCACGTGGGCTACAGCAGCAGAAGACCACACCGGGTGTCACTCCTGTCGGCTAAGAACAGGAAACTGAAGCTACAGTTCGCACAGGCTCACTCAGATTGGACAACAGTCTCGATTCCCGCATTGATATTTGGGTGGTAGGATCAGAATTTGGAGCAAACAACATGAAAGCATGGCGCCATCCTCCCTTGTACAATGGTTCAGGCTGGTGGTGTAGTGGTGTGGGGGGTGTTTTCTTGGCACACTTTGGATGTCTTAGTACCAACTGAGCGTTGTTTAAATACCACAGCCTAATCTGAGTGCTGTTGACAGTGAATTCACTGTGTTCAAATAGCCCCCACAGTCCCAACATCTCAGTCTAATAGAGCAGCTTTAGGATATGGTGGAAGTTGAACCAACTGTTTGACACTGTCATGTCAATATGGACCAAAATCTCTGACGAATGTTTCCAGCACCTGGTTGAATCTATGCAACAGAGGATTAAAGCAGTTCAGAGGGTCCAACCCAGTACTAGCAAGGTGTACCTAATAAAGTGGTGTTTATATAAGAGAAAATAAGACTGGGAAGAGTGGGGGAGATGACGTAAAGAATGGCTCTTGAGACACAGACAGAGTGAATAAGAATGAGGGAGACAGTGCTGGGCCGAGTGAAGCCATCCTCCATGATCCCCTGAGGGGCTCTTGTCAGTAGTGGTCCTATCAAACTGTCCTCCAGTGCTAGTCCCACAGGAATATAGCCAGTGCTGCTTTGTAGCTACAACTTGCTCTTACCCTAACCAAACACTGCCACACAGACTAGATGCTGCCAATCACTAAATTGCAAGAATAAAAATGGATTTATAGTTACTCTTTTAATTAGATCTGTTTCGGACAGTGAAAATGGGGTTTGGGTTTTAGTTCATCGCGCAGCAAAGAAATCTATAACATGAAAATGTGTAAAGCTTGTATTTTCACTTTCTATGGGTTTAGCTTTAAGATAAGATCCCATATAGAAATACAGGATTATATAGAATATAGAAATAGGAATTTTATTTTCTTATTTCTTAATTTTTACACAATCTACCATACCATGCCCTAGCTTTCAGGGGCTTTTAAAGGTAAGCCAAAACACATTCTTTTAACAAGCAAAGGGAAATGAGTCACTTACATCATAATTTCTATAAAAACAACAGTAACCTGTAAAGTTATATATATTTTTTTATTTCCTTGCATTTTTATTTCCCTGTTACAGACAGATCTCCTCAGGGAGGGAGAAGTCCCTGTCCCGTACCCCAGCAAGTTCAAGGATGCATGGGATGAACTGTCTGTTAAGATGCCCTGCTCAGAGAGGAATCTGTTTCCTATGGAGACTGAGGTATACTAGTTTTAAGCCTATTCTAAAGCTGTATAGCATCCTTTCATTGACGCATGTCATTTTGCTACAGCAAGGTTAGTTACACAGAGAACGCTGTAGTAGGCCTGTCGCGATAAACAATAAATCAATTAATCGTACGATAACTTAAAATGAGGTAGACAATTTTTATTTAT
>JAVDPK010002781.1:1146645-1157606 GCA_034780415.1 Cichlasoma orientale | reverse complement strand
CCCCCCCCCCCCCCCCCCCCCCCCCCCCCCCCCCCCCCCCCCCCCCCCCCCCCCCCCCCCCCCCCCCCCCCCACCATCTTTCTGCCCTCATCCTACCGCATCACCAGCTACCATCTATTAGTCCCACAGGAGCGCTTTATGACGTCTGCCAGCTCATTACTCCTGACAGCATTTAGTCAGACCTGCTCTGCAGCCATATAAATGCCCCTGGCCAAATCAACTGCCAAAGACTTCCTGTGGAAAATCAAGCCACCCTGCCACTCTCTCCACAATTGGTCATTTGCATTTGCTCCAGAAGGTCCATTTAATCAGCACAAGCTCCCCTGCTTACCTTGATAGAATAAGGCAAGTGATTGATGACAGTGACATTCGAAGCCAATACACTCATAAATGATTGCGTTGTAAATCTGGGGCGTATGATGGAATAACTGGGTGTTTATTTTAGAGGGAATTGCAGATGGATGCTGAGGTAAGCTTCAGGCTGAAGTATGGACGCCTCAGCTGTGGCAGGCTCGTTCTTAGATTGATGGTAGTTTCTTCTGAAAAAGGTTCTGTGTAGTGAACAGCTCTGCAGCATTTCTGTTTCTTTTTTTGCCACTGAAGTGTTGGGATTATTGATATCTGAGTAGTGGGAGTTCACCCTATAACAACAATAAACTGAAACTTGAGTTTTTATTGTTGGATATGAGAGAAAATTGCTTAGATATTGGTTACTGGTGTGGGTTTATGACCTCTGACTCAGTGTAAAGTTATTAGACCATTTAAAGTTAATCAAACAGTTGGCTCATCCTCTGATTTTTAGCTACATTCTGTGTCTTTGGCTTAAGAAAACAATACTAAACCTTAAAAAAATTACACATTTAAAATTGAAGGCATTTGAAAATGAAGTGCAAACAAAAAGGAACAATTTATGTCTTTTTAAAACATTGCTTGAAAGCCATGTATCATTTGTTTTTGTTAATATTCAGTGGGGAATCCAAAGTGGGGAAATTAAAAATCCTTATATTTATAAAATTCAACACATGTCAAAAATGGGAAATGAAAAAATAGGAAATTGAGAGGAAAAGCCACAGAAAGAATTTTGTTATTAGTTGTTTTAACAGTGTCATGTTAAATGCCCTTAATTATATGAAGCAATTTATAAGAAAAAGGAATCCCAACGTTTCCATTATTACACTTACAGTAAGTTACACTGTGGTGACCAACATGAACCCAGTTTGGAAAATAGGAGCTCCCTGAATTAGATAATAGTAATTTATCATAGCTCTGTACCATACTTTCATACTTTCATAGCCAGAAAATCATAAAAAATATAGAAAAACTAGCTCTTATGGAGATTTCTCACATAATGTCATGTGCACATTGTTCGAGAGCTGTCCGCCACATTGCATGTGATACAATCACAGGGGAGAATGTGGATTCCCCCACTGGTTAGTAAGTGGTTCCTGGAGGTTTCTGGCTGTTGCTAGGTGAAATCAGTTGCAAAAAGGGTGCTGCTCCAAAACCCTTTTTGTGATTTCTTTGGTTGCCAACAGATTGCCGTGGCCACTTGTAGTTTGTATGGAAGATGCTGACTGGTCTGCAAAGACTTGCTAGCTGCTAGTTGAGTGGTAGTATTTGATGCAAACTGGAAATGGAGAACTTTCACTATCAAAATAAGAGTTTGTGCTTCAGCGCTGCAGCCACGACGTTTCAAAAGGCACAAATTTCTGGTTTGTCTTGCACTGTTCAGTTTCACTATGCCTCTCAGAATCTGTCTGAATGGTTGTCTCTTTGTGACAGAATCGCAATATGTCTAGGGGTGTACCCTGCCTCTTGCCCTATTGCAGTTGGGACAGGCTCCAGTCCCCCTGGACCCTGAATTGGATAAGTGAAAGAAAATGGATGGATAGATGGATTCATGCTAAAGTGCATATTTATTAAATTAAATGCATAGTCGTCGCAGAATATTGGTTGAAAGTTTGCAAAATGCACGAAATGAAGAAGTAACTTCCTGGCTTGTAGTAATACATAAATCATACAGATTTTGTTTTTTGTTTAGTCAAAAGCTCACTCAGGTCAATGAGCGTAAAATCTAAAGCACAAAAACAATTTTAGTAAGAAAAATCTGTGGTGTGACAAACCAGTATGTCACTTCACATATAATCAGTCACTCTGACTGCTGGCTTTGAGTTACTGCCTGCCTAAGTAGGCAGTCAGCTCGATACAGATATCCCATTTAACAATACTTTAGCCTGTATGTTGTTTTTTTTCCCCCCTCTTCAGGGTCTTGTGCATTTTAGGGTACAGCAGCTGTTTGATGTCATACTACCGTCTATGGTTGAACTTGCACTTAAAGCCCCTAAGCTGTGCACAATGGTAAGTATTATCTGCTTTTCAGTATTTATAGCAAATTATCTATTTTTAAGGGTTTTGTAAATGTATAAAGAGTGTACAAGGTAGGGCGTTGATAGTGGGTTTAAAAAGTAGCCGTGTTTAAGGTATGTAGGAGGACGAGGAGGGTTAGATGGTGGATGTTTTACAGGATCAACTTATGAGTTACAACTTGCTGTTAATGAATAGCCCTCTTTGGTTCATATCAAGAACTGCTTCATTAGAAAAGAGGAGTGCGAGAGGAGAGGTCCGTGTCATGTTCTGTCATCCATTTCATGTGTTATGCTTGTACACTTCAGGAAACTCCGCTCACTTTTTTGAATTCAGTGCACTAAGTTGGGACTTGTGAATTTTAAAATGCGGTCTATTTCTTTAGATTTCCACAAAATTCCTTCTCTGAGCAAGACATTTTGGGAGCGTGGGTTTGATATCAGCCCCGCTGAAGCTCAGAAGGCCTCTCTGTGATTCACATTGCATAGAGCGGATCCACCTCAGAGTTCTTTTAAATGTCACGTCCATTTGTCCTTGTTTTCCTCCTCTGTCATCAATTATAGCAATAGGAGAATTACAGGATTGGTATTTTTATAATCACGTTATCCATTTCAGTCTTCACTATAATTTAATCAAGTGAATTCAGCTCCCACTTTGCACTGCAGGATAAGGAAATCCCTCCAACCATTCACTACAGGAACCATGGGCAAAAGTATTATCCACTTTAACTAGAGGGCGGAGTTTCTGGTACAGATTCCATTTTAAAAGAGCATTATTTGGAGAAATTGGATAATGAAGCTTTCTGACTCTCTCAGCTTTGTTTGGCAGTATTAACCGTCAAGCCTGTTTATGTGTGCGTTATTAGAGCTGGTATTGATCTGCTAACTGGGCAGCCTTGGGAGGCTCTTTAGCCTTAATCAGTGAAGATGGATGGGGCCCATGTGTCTGACTGAACAAACCTGGGGGAGAGCAAGAGAATCGGGACCTTAATTACTATCACCCATTTACCTAATGGAACCCTCCTTGTCTTCTCTGTTTGCTAGATTGCTAAACTAATTATCTACCCTCATTAGCTCTCCAGCCTACACCACTAAACCCATATTACTTTGTCTGTTTTTTCAGCATCTGTCCTTGTTCCTGTAATCCCTTATCTTACTTCTTGCTTTGTCACTGTAGCATTGCTCTTCTCACAGTTTTGATTTTTCTCTTTTTTCTCTTCTTTGCAGCCAATTCCTTTACTTAAGTCAAGGATGAATCATTCCCTGACCCTGTCTCAGGAGCAAATAGCCTGTCTTCTGGCCAATGCTTTCTTCTGCACATTCCCTCGACGCAACTCCCGCAAGTCAGAGTACGGCAATTATCCTGAGATCAACTTCTACAGGTGAAAGCACACAATACAAAAGAAATCACCGGCAGGCTGCTGCCATTAGTATTTTCTTCATAAATTAGTTTTTCCTCTTCAGTGTCAACACACTTGCTTCGTAAACCTTTATTTAGAGTTGATTTAAGGTGACTGGACACTGTTGCTGTTCTGCCCTGTTACTGGGGATCAAATACACTCATCATTATTTATAAATCTATAACACATATCTATAATATATTTTTCCTATAAACGTCAGCTATTTGCCTTAGTCTGGTAGAGATTTGAGTGACTCTGTTTAATGATCCTACCATTCAAAGTAGAGTAAACTCATTTCCATCAGGGGGCACTACTGCCTTGAAAACCCTTATTAGATGAATTATCTTGTTTTTACTTACTTTCTATTCATATTGTACCTCGTACCGTTCAGTGTAGAAATTTACCTTGCTTACAGTGGTGGGAAAAACGGTGACCTGATGGCTCTGGCTGTTTAAATGTAGCCATAGCTTGTCATTTGTTTTTAGCTGTCATATTAGAGTTTGTGGTGTAACTGCAAATATCACGTAATAGATCTGAGGATGGGGCTGTGGGCTGAGAATCTTTCTCCATGTTATGCCCTGTGCGTGGGAGGGAGATCCCAGTAGGAGTGTTAAATTGGTGTTCTGTCTTTCTACCTACTCAGAACCAGTGGTCTGTTAAGAAAGCCTGGGATAGCTAATGGAAACAAATTGTTTTAATAGACTGTTTTAAAGTGAACACTTGTCTGTTTGTCTGTGTGTCACTGACTTCTCATAACTTGAGGTGCCACTTTATTTGGAAAAAAGGGTAGTGATGCATGCATATAGTCAAAACTTATGAAAATGATGGCTCTTGTGCTGTTGCTTCTAATACAATAGATGTAAAGTGTAGATGGCAGCAGGCAGGTTAATGATTTGTTAATGATTTCTTATTTACTTTCTTTTGAAGATCTACTTAAAGGATGAGCCCATAATTTTCTGCCTTAAAAGAATAAAAATATTATTTATTTTTAGCTCATTTGGCTGAAGGACTAATGAGCTTATGTCGTGGTGAAGCGTCCCTCATCAATAATTTACAAAAATTGCTATTCCTCCTACAGTATTGGTCAGAATTTCATCAAATTTGCACGCAATGATCGCCTAACAGGCCTTCAACCAATTTAGCCAAAGGCCAAGGTCACGTGAATTGTGGTGGATCGTGACCTGGATTACTATGTCATTCATCTGGTTTTTCCTCTTACAGATGTGGATACATTGATGTAAATCACTGCTTCTGTTTGTACTGGCCAGTGTTTTTTTTTTTTTGGTCCCTGTAAGTGTGTTCAGAGGTTTATCTGGAGGGAAAATGACAATCGAGTAGATATCTTCCATTGTTATGGAGCTTTTAAAGTTGTATTGTTGTTTTTCTGTCCAGCGTCTTGAAATTGAGTGGTTGTAACAAAAAGAGAGAATTTTCTTCAAACAAAACAGTAACTCTGGATAATGGTACTGTTGAGTCATTTTAGCTTCAAAAACTTTGGAATGCATTTTTACACAAGAGAAAGTTGTGTATAACTTATTTTATATAAATTAGAAATTATTACAGCAAGCAAATCAAAACCCGTCTAAGTGTGCATATGGATACCCTACTCCTATTTGAAGACAACCTTGAAAATTATGACATGATGACTCTGAGCAGGCGGCTAATTGAATGTGGTAGGCATTTTTTCAAGTATTTTTTTTCTCCCCAGTTGATAGTGGCCAGAAAGTTGACATGTTGTTTATAGGCAAGATTGGGCTGGTAACAGAGTTATAATTAGATTTTGTTACAAGCTTTGCAGCTTCATGTTTGGACAGTAAGTACTTCTTTATACCCTGAACATTGTCCAGATAATACCTCAACTCAATTTTCCCCCATTTCCTTGAGGCCCTGTCTCCTCATTAGTGACATTTGCAATAACTTTGGGTTGTTGCCTGACACACTGAAGACACGGGCTTGGTAATACCTTATAATGAGTTTCCATATTCGTTGCAGAACATGAACATTTAGTATTATAAATTTTGACATCCCATGCAATTTACATGGGCTCTAATTGCTGGTCAGGTTAGGGGTGGAACAAAATAGCCATTCTTCGGTTTATTGTATATGTTGCCTCTTGATACAATTTATTTATAAACTGCAACATTTTTATTAATTTTAGAAAAGGCTAAAATAGCCCATTTGTAGCATTTACACACCTACAACAATTTATCAAAGCACAGTCTGATATAAATTAAAGGTAACATCTAACTTATTCATGATATATTATGATGCCATGATTTTGCCTACCAACCACCTATTAACAAGCTAAAATGACCCATTTGTAACATGAATCTGTAGACAGTATAAAGCATGGACGTAGCCAATGCGGAAGTGCCTAAAAAATTCTATCTGAAAGCCACCAGACACTTTCCTTCTGAGTTCATGGGGTCAGTCACTCATTTTGGGTCATATTGAATAAAAAAAATGAAGTCGATTTTTATAAATCTGTCATGCTGTGTTTCAAAAATGGAGGATTATCTGTGGTGTGAAACCACACTCTAATTGGCTAACAAGACATTAGCCAATGAGTGCAGTTTCACAGTCAGCCCCACTCTTCTTCGTCAGATCCATTTTTTGGAAACCGAGAAGGTGACAGCGCAAACTTGATGTTTCAAATCGGGACTTCAGAAACCACAAACTGACTTGTTGCAATTTACAGTACCATGCTCCAGTGAGCCCTTTAGAATGGCCCATTCTTTCACAAATCTTTGTAAAGTCAGACTCCGTGGCTAGGTGCTTGATTTTATACACCTGTGGCTGAAAACACCTGCATTTAAAAATTAAGAGCTATTGCCAATACCTTTGTCCATATTCTGTATATTGTGACATTATCTCATTGCCAAGCAATCACCTAACAACTGACTAAAATCACAGACTAAAGCAGTACTGTAACATGGATTTGTACTAATGATGATTTAACACACACACAGTTTGCTTTTTGCTCTTTCTTCTTTTACACATATATTGTAATGTATGGAAGACGATTATCATATTTATCTAAACCATAATTGTACTTTCAGTGTCATCAGTTTGAGGCCACAATATCTTTGTCTGTAATGATGTAAGCATTGATTTCAGTTGCAGATCTGGCTGTTTTAGAACCACTTGGGTATGACTTCACTATCAGTATTTCTGCCAAGAGCAAAATACACAAAAGAGCAAGAGAGGGGGGGGGAAAGTCTCGGTGTTTCTGAGGAGATGAGACAAGACAACCACTGCAGTCTAAAATGGGTCCTGGATCGTTAAGGGCCCTCCCCTTCTCTCAGTAATTGAGGGAGTGTCCGTCACTTTGCTTATCGGCTACACTAACGCTCTGTCTTGGGCAAGCAGAGCAGCAAGCAATCTGCTGATTGCTGTTTTGGCAGAACTGTCGAGGTTTGTCCTCTGTTAAGTGATAGATAGAAGGCACAAGACTTATCTCTTTATGGCTTGTATTTTTATACATTGGAAAAGAAAATTACATAGGGAATTCGAATAAGAGTTTGGTGAACAATGAAGGCTCATTACTGAGAAATAATGTTTTTAAGTCACTATGAGATGGTCTACCTAATTTGCAAAAAATAAAAAAAATCGCTGAACAGGTAATGCTAAAACTGTCAGAAATATTGTCTCCATGTGCACTTTATGCGGTAGATGAGGTTATAGTGGACAAGAACCAACTAATTACTGTCCTTAAGTGAAAATTGCTGCAATATATTTTGTAACTAAATCCTTCATAATTAGTTGCCGTTCCTTCTTCAGTGTGGTATCATTTGTGGCTATACTGTAAGTCTCACCCTAATTCACTTGTGTTTCACTTTCTCATAGGCATGTTGTCCTCCAGGATATGTTATGCCAAATTAGCACTGACTAAGGGAATGGATGGGGTTAGGGGATCGCAGAGCATGAGTAAAGCGCTGTGTGAGGAATAGTGTAAGGAAAGCCAAAATTGACATGAAAGAATTATCTTTAATAAATTGCTTCTTTTTTTTTTTTTACTCACAGAAGGGCTTTTAGCGAATGACCTTTTCATTTAATTTGTTCCCTCTGTTTTTATTTCTTTACTGGTCTGAGCAGAAAGCGGTGGGAGGGAAAGATGAATGCTGAACTGTGGTTAGTCGTCAGCTTAGGTCGCTTTTAATGGAGGGAGTGTACTAGTATGGGGTGATTTAAGCTTTCCATCCAGTGCACTCCCCATCCTTCCACTCTAGTTTAATAGTAACTGAAAAACTGAAACAGGGCCTCAGGCAGCGCTGTTGTATGAAGGATGAGAGTAGATGGGCGAGACATCGTGCCAGTTTGAAAGCATGACTTCACTCATGTTCCTGTTGTGCAGTGAGCTTTAGATAATAAATGAGTGAAACGTTAATTCCTCTCATCTTCTAAAATGGAACACATTATTTAATGTCAGAAATACAGGTGTGATTATAAAGTTCTACAACTTGGCCCATTAAAAAAACCAAAACAAAAAAAAAAAAACCTAGACCTGAATTAAATTTGGCCCCGTCTTCCATCATAGATCTACGGGCGGTGCTGCACAGATTGCAGCGTTGCCGTTGAAGTCCTCCTCTGATCACTTGCACTTATGCATCCTAGATGTACTCTGGATCCCCTCCAGTTGGTCTGCTGCATAACAGGATAGATGGCACAATGGCAAGTGCCACCACTCAGTTTGTTTGAATGTTCTTATGCTACTGTTCAAAAGTGGTACTTCAAGAAAGCAATCTGAAAATAGAAGTCATGCTCAAAGTGGTCCAGAACTGCATATAGACACAACTTTGAAGGGGAGATTCTGTAAAATTGCTTCTTTTCTTTTTTTTTAAATAAACTTTTGCATGCAGTGTTTTAATTGAAGAAGAAAAATCTCCGTTTTTAAACTTTGATACAAATTTTCTTGTGGTTTCAGGTTGTTTGAAGGTTCTTCACCGAGAAAACTTGAGAAATTGAAAACTCTGCTGTGTTACTTTGAAAGAGTTAGCGAGACCGGTAAGCAATGAAAACATCTTGCGTGATGTTGAAGACATTTCTTGTTGATACTGTTATATCTTTCAGTTGAATAGCTTTTTTTTTCCCGTTTTTTTTATAGCACCCAAGGGTCTTGTTACATTTACAAGACAAGTGCTGAACAGTCCACCAGATTGGGAAAGGTAATATTTCTCTGCTACCTTATTAACATATTGAACTAATTGCCTGCATTCAAATTAAATTATATTGTGATTCATTCATACTCTGTCTATAACAGTCTACATCAAATAGCTTTTCTTTTTTTTTTGCATGCTGTGTGGGCGTGTAATTGTTGTAGGGCAGTAACTGTTCTTTTAACATGCAGTAAAAGTCAGAAATTCTATCAAAGTTTCACTAAACTCTGAAGTGTGTTCCTTTGCTGCTCATGTGCACAGCTAATTGCTACAATCCAAATTCCTAGTATGAATGTAGAAGTGGCAGCAGTGCGCTGCAGAACAGTGTTTTTAGAAAGTGGAACTGTGAGAATAAAGGCTACCAATAAGGATGAGGAGTCCTCAGGTTAAGGTGGTAGTTTATACTCCATCAGGACATTGTTTAAAAACTTACCACCAAACTGACATCCAGGTGTCTTCATTAGAAAGATTTAAAGTCCCTTAGTGATCTAGATAAAGCTCAGGCTTGGATTACAAACTCATCGAAATGATAGACCATTCACAGATGTTTCAGAGAAAGAATGTGAGGGAATCCCTGAATTTATATGTGCAAAACATATAAGATAAGGAGACTGAAAGTGCTGGTGCCTTTGCCTCAGTGCTGTAAAGGATTGCTGGTATTTTTGTACTGTTCATTTTCATTCATGACTGTTAGTTAACTAATAACTTAACTTAAACATGACTTCACATCAAAACTAGAAGCATTTATTTTCAACATCTGCATTCCTCTACATAAACTACAGCTGAAAGACCCTGTTTTAGAAACTGCTTGCATGCTAATGTGGTCCACTTAAACATCTTATATGGATGACTATTCTTTACACAAGCACATGAACGTGGAAATGTTTGCAATCTTTTATTTATTTATTTTTTGCTCCAGCTCTCAGACTCAGCTGACAAACCTGCATATCACTTGTGAAGGGACAATTGAGGGAAATGGATATGGGATGCTCCAGGTAGGAATGCTTTACAGTTTTTCGTCTAATGTTAAAAAGCAATTATTCAATGTGGCTTCATAAAGGGCAGTACACCTCGTTACTGTAAAAGGGCCACATGAGAAAGTGGGACTATTGTGGAGCGCCTGCATCAGTAATCTGAAATAAATTCTCCTCAATATTAATTTTATCTCTTTATAAACTGTTACATATAAGTAACAGTTTATAAAGAAAGTAAAAGTAACAGTAAATCAGTGTAAATATTAAATAGGTATTGTTAAAAATGCCAAGATTCTGTCATTTTTAACTCAACATTCCCAGTTGATCCCATTTCAGCTCCAGCCTATCCAAGCATGCAGTTACCTCTGAACAAACCGCTCCTAGCTGTAGCATCTTTCACTGAGCGCATTGCTTGCAGCTTCTCCGTCAAAGTCTTTTGTTATCCCACATTCACAAATGAGTGTCTCGTAATAGCAATTCAAATTGTAATCCTTAAACACAAAAATCTGCTGTCCACAACCTCAGCACACGGCTTTACCTACAACTTGTTAAAACTCTACATTCTGCATTAATCTTTCCTTTTTTTATGTGAGCTGACATTTTTCAGGGCTAGCAAATTCACATCTCTCATAAATGTTGTTCCAGTGCATTTATAGTAAAGCTGCATTCACTTGCACACAGCTATGTATGTATGTAGCTTATCAAAGAGTATTTGGTAGATGAAATGGGACAAACTGCATGATGTATACTTATTTACGTCTGACTCCTAATTTTCCATTGGCCTGACGTGGGCCTGTCAGGGAAAACCAAAGGGACGGATGTGGCCCGCTGGCTGTACATTGCCCAAGTCTGGACCAGAGTGTTAAATTTTAAATACCAAACATGTTCTGCAGTTTTTCCTATGGTTACACCTAACAAACCTGATTCTGTCCATATTTCTATCTTTAAAAAGCGAAAAGACTACCTTCAGCTTTAAATCTGTTGTATAATTTTTGTGCATATCAATGTAAGTTATTGAATCTCTGTCTGCATTGATTCACCTGATCTCCTCCCCCCCCCCCCCCCCGG
>JAVDPK010002781.1:1100733-1135276 GCA_034780415.1 Cichlasoma orientale | reverse complement strand
ACACACACACACACACACACTCCCTTTAAATTTGTGATCCCAACACACAAACTACCAAAACACAGTTTTGCCTTTCTTGCTGGTGGTATCATAGGAATCTCATAGTAACGCACCAAATGTGGTGACATTTTTCAGAGACTTATAGCAATAGTAAATCCTGGTTGCTGTTAGGCCTTTCTTTAGTCTAAACGTAATGTGGAATTCATTTTTTTTACACACTGATTACAGATATGGCCAAATATTCATCATATGCATGGTTGTAAACACATTTCACCGTTGATAATCAAGGACGTGGTAATCCTCCCTGGTTATCGTGTCTTGTATTGTTTGCTACACTTTCTGGATGAGTTGTCTTCTCTAGTTACCATACCCAGGCTATGGCAAGGTGCCTGAATGAGATGCCATACTGTAGTCTATGCATGGGTAACATTTATTTATCAAATATTCTACAAATATATGCTGCTCTTTTATATCCTGTATGATACTGAAGTGTAACATACATATTGTCCTTAAGGCATATTTTATTATGGATCACAACAATCCAAATAATCACTAGTAATGGAAATCATCTCTGATTCAACATACAGGAAATTTATGCTCACTGTCTTCTTAGATATTTCATTTCATTCTGAAAAATGTCATTTGCTAATCATAGGACGAGCAAATAAAAATATACTGGCACGAACAATATTTTTGTTAATGTTTTTACACATTTATTTTGAGGCTCATCTTTTATATTATTTACTGTGGTTTCTGATTGGCAGTGTGGATTCTATTTAATGAGTTTATGAATAGATTAAAGGCTTTGGGTATTGCATAGTACTGTAATTTAGGCTTTTAGGGTGTACTCTTTTTATTATAATTTCTTAATTAAAGTATTAAAATGTAATTCTCCACTCTGTGTTGCATTTCTCTGCTCAAATAAACACTGTTCACTGACTAAAATGATCAGTATGATGTAAAATTTAGGGGCATGAACTCACTTCGGATGATTGAACCAAAAATTGTATAAAGAAGCCATTCTATGGTGTAACATTATGTAGTTTCTATACATCAGGTTGATGTAATCATCCATCAGAAATACCAGATTTTGCTGCACTCTCTTGCCTTCATCCAAGAGATTTCATTTTTGTTTAATACGGATGTTTGGAGCAGTGTCTCGGTGCTGCAAATTTGCCACTTAATTTCATGAAATCATACATTATTTAATCATCTGATTGACTTTTGTGATAGCGCATGTACCTAGGGCTTTCAGAAAAATTAAATTCCGCCTTCAAACATGCTGTATTAGATGAATTAGGACTCCTAAATAACCTTATGACGTGGACTTCCATAAATGGTGTGTAGGCTTGGCTGGGGTAAGTGGATTACACATTATCTGCTTCTTCTGCTCTTTGTACTGAGCCCTGCATTGACCAAATAAGCTGCGGACTCACGTATAAAGTTAATTTGGTTTGGCAGACCTAACTGTTGATGTGAGCGTGGGTTACCTGGACCTGAACTTTATTCAGGTTACTGGTGCCTGCTGGATTTAATCAAATAACACTGAGCATTGAATGTGGCAGGCTGATCCTGCAAATGAATAACCTTAGTCAACAGAAATGGTGATATATTAAGACTTTTAACTTTTACATGTCACCATAAATTAGAGTTTATAGAATATTCACTTCTCTCTAATTTCCCACTCCACACATATCAGACAGCTGGTCCGGTTTCGCCCTGTGTAGTGATGTAATCATTCTAAACAGGAAGTTATTTAACATCAAGCCTGTAATGTTACCCAGCGGCACAGGTCGCTTCATCAATGAACATTAATAATAAAATGCCAAAAAGCAGCTGGTCTTCACTCCATCTCTGTCAGGCGGCAAAGTCACTGCAACAAAATGGCATTTCAGTTCATAATTGCCTGACCCTGCAAAGTCTGGGTCACCTGCAGAGAAGCAGCAAACACAAATGTGCAAATGCAAATAATAGAAAAAGGAAAAACTCAGGAAACACTGAGCCTTATTGCTGGCTGAGAATAATTAATATACTGTTATATCAAGGCTGTTTAGAAACAGACATTTTGGTGTCATTAAACGGAGCTTTAAAAAACAAGGATGCTGTGATTAGTGATGCACTGATATTTAGACCTACCCTGTTCTGTCTGGTTGATTCTCTTGTGACTAGTGCTCACTCCATTATCCCCCCTTTCAGTGGTGTGTTTGTCATGATTGATAATACTGTTCCTTCTGTGCCAGCGAGTATGAAAGATGAAAATCCAGATGAGGAGGAGAGCGGGGTTGGAAAGGGGGAAGGAAAGAGGCTGGAGGGAGGGAGGGAAGGAGGGCCAATTATTTTATTGTTTAACCCACTCAAGGTAGAAGCCCATCAATCTGAAAGCCCTTGTTCAAATGACTCTTGTTCAGCCTTTATAAAAGTTTAATTGGTTTATGTAATTAACACTGACATATGTGTGATGTATCTTAGAAGGCAAAATTACTTGGCTGGATGAGAACTCTGTACCGGGGCTCAAAGATTAGAAATGACAGGATTAAAGTAAATTCTCTGATTATAAAATTGAGTTCACAGCACAAACACAAGCACTAATCGATTTGCTATTTTTTTTAATATTTATATAATTAAACAGATTTTTTAAAAAATCCTCTTTGTGTCGGTGAGCAGGTGTGATAGGTGTTACCTTGGCACCTTTAGGTGCAGCAGGCTGGTCACTGGGCAGAGAAGCGTCACCTGACACCAAGGGGGCGTGCCAAGCCGTGGCTCCTCTTGGATCTGTGTCACCTTCACTGATACCTGTCCTGCTTGCACCTCTCCGATGACAGTAAAGCCAAAGAGCGGTGCAGCCTAAGGTAAAGGTAATTTATAGAAATAAGAGGCAGGTAACATTTTAACCCAGCATATATATATTTTTTCTTCGTGTTTCGCTTTAGCAATGTTAGGGACGAGCGGAGATTATGAGGATTTATGTTGGTGAGGGATTAGAGGTCCGAAAGGGGAACGGTTGCAGAATCAAATATACAGTATTTTGATATTGATGCCCGCGATGTTAAGTGAAGGAGCCTAAAGAATCCTGCGGGGGAAAGGTGGGGAAAAGCGTAGCAGCGGTCATATCGTATACTGCGGCACTTAGTCCTGGAGCGCCGCTGTTCGCGGTTTGCGTCTGCAAACATTTTACGCAGAAACAGGCTTTTCCACAGCGTTAAGTCCTTTAGGCTGATCTCTGTGAATCTCATCGCAATCATTAAGTCCCGGTGACAAACCTGGTCCCTTTAGATGTTATTTGCGCTCGTCCCAAACACAGCTGAATATGAGTCTACCTGGGATTTGACAAAAAATTTCCCGTTTTTATGAGGCTTTACAGTAAAACTTCAACTCTAGCCCAACAGTGTTCACTTTCCTGCGTGATAACTGACTCAACCTTTAGTGTTCTCCTACACTTTTGTTTCTTTAGATGAGTCAGTTTCAGCTATTAGCTGGTCTGCTGAAATGTGGAGGACGCCACTTGCTTCGATGGCGTGGAGGAGGGTTGACCCAGCGTTGCTGGGCCGATCCGAAGAGAGGCTGCTCCTCTAGGACTGATCCTCTTCCAGCAGTGGTTAGCAGCTCCAGCTATGTGGAGGAGATGTATTTCGCATGGCTGGATGACCATAAAAACGTCCACGAGGTAACAATGTGCCACAGAAGCCGCAGCATGAGTTTCTTGCCACAGGGGGGAAAACAAATCTGTTGAATATACCTTTCGGCCATGAATAGGAATTTAAGGAGAATCTATGATACTTGGAGAATTTGTATAGAAGTTACATAAATTGCAAGCTGTTGGCCTTGAAATACAGTTGCATATTACTGACAAGTAGGACCTTAATAAGGTTTTCCTTATTAAATTATGCTATTATTAGTTCAGCTGTCTGGGGCATGTGCCGTAGCTGCATTGTCCTGGATTCTTGTCCAACTTTTCCCTACTCTGTCACTTCTGACCAAGCATTCATGTTAGATAGACCTGTGTTCCTTTGATGGCTCTGTCTTCCTTTCTGCTCTAGTCTTGGGACAGTTTCTTCCGTAACATCCAGGCCTCGAGTCCATCTGGCGAGGCGGGTGAGAGGCGGCCCTCCGCTCTGCTGCAGGGCCGGGTGATGTCCCACTCGCTAGACATGGCACAGAAAGTGGTGGAGGACCACCTGGCTGTGCACACCCTCATTAGAGCTTACCAGGTATGCCACGCTCACCTGACGCAGCTGTGAGGAACACACACATACAGAAATGTACATGCATCTGCTTTTGGTGTAATGGTGATTTATGATATAATTATAAGATTCACGTCTCGGCCATCGTTTTAAATCTTAAGGCAGTGTCTGTGTATGGAATTAAGATGTCATCCATCTCCAGCTACATCTGACTGACTACTTAGATCTTTGACAAGTATGTGAAAAATACATCAAACAAACTCCACTTGGACTTGTCGAAACAGATGCAATTGGCAAAGAAAGCTGTTTATACTGCGTGTCCTTGTATTAAAAGGAATATACAACTTGTTTGTCACTGCACGAGGTTATGCAAATTGCAAGATTAACTCCAGCCTACTCACCCTGGCTGCTTTTTGAAAATGGAAAAATCAAAGAGACTACTTAAACAAAACAGGTGGTAACATTTCCCCTCGCCCTCAAATTAATTCAAGGAGCTATCCGAGGGATTTATTAAATTCTGTCTTTTGGCAAAGGCGTCACTTTTATTCCCAGCTTGTTGCAATCCGGGTGGAAATGTCTGTGTGCTTGTGTACATAGACATAAAAGCTCTCCCAAGGGTATCCTTTCTCTGAAAGGCTGACCTATAACTGAGTCTTAGCTTATTCTCCAGCTGTTCATACTTGGTTTCATGATGGGAACCAAATTGCTTTTTTTTCTGCCTGTCAGATTCTCCCATTTATTTATTAAATTTTTTTTTTTTTATCTGATTCTTGATCTCTTTTCGTCATCCTTTCTGTCTGCCTCTGTAGATCCGTGGTCACCATGTTGCTCAGTTAGACCCTTTAGGAATCCTGGATGCTGACCTCGATTCTTTTGTTCCCTCCGACCTGATCACCACTATCGATAAACTAGGTGAGATGTTTTCTTTCAGTCATTCAAGTCACATCATACATCATAAACATGAGAAAATTTTCTGAATGATTACTATCTTGAGTTTGGTGAGGTGTCAGACCAGCTTTATTATTTTAAAGCAGTCAGCATAATTTAATGAACATCAGCAGTTTTTATACTGTTATTTTCTGTTTTAGATTTGAAGCACAAGAGGTATGGGATTCCTTATTTTAGACCCCATTTTATTGCAAACATATGGATTTAACCCTGAGGCGGTATCTATGCTGATGAGTTTCCTGCTATGGAAATCCTTCCTTCTTTTTAACTGTAAGGATACTTCTCATGCTTAAAGATTTCAGTCTTGCAGTGATAAAATCATATTTGTATGTTTCTTGCAGAGTATTTCAACATTTTTGTAACTGTTGATTATTATTATTATTATTTATTTTTATTTTTTACAGTAGATATGTGTGCAGCTTTGCATGCATTAAAGATCCAGGGTTGTATAAGTGATCAGACTGAGGAGTGGAAGCGGTTTTTCAGTATAAACGACCCATCACATTCTCTATCAAGTCCTTATACTGGTTGGTCAGCCTGATGCTGCCATTAATCTCAGGCTGCGCTCTTGTCATTCTCCATTTCATTTAGCGGACTGAGGGTCGGAGGATGTGGGATGGCCACAGAAAGCGATCGAAGTCTACAGGAAAAGATAATGAGGAGAGAGAGACATTGTTTCTGTTTGCTGGCGTTATCAGTGATCAGTGAGTGTCAGGACATAGCATCGCATTATGTATTGTCACCAGGGCTATAGCTCCCTAATGAAAGCTAATGACAGCCTTCATGGCCCCTTATTTGGTCAGCTGATTGTACACAAGTCTATTCTTGGCCCCTTTTGTCTTTGCTGTGTTCCTAATATGATTTTCACCTGTCTCCTCTTATGTTTGCTTGCTATCTTGAGCTTGACCAGCACTCTCAGGTGGGCTTTGTCACTGCAGAACCTTACTGTACCTGTATGTTGGTGCACTACATCCACAGGTCCTGCTACATTACAGCTACTACAAATTTAAAATGGATTATTGTTTATTTTCTACTCATTTTTTAAGTCTTTGCCATCAAACCAATCAACTCAAATGAAACTTTGAAGTTTGTCAGTTAATTCATTGCAACCTGTGCTGGAGGGAGCTCTGCAATCTCATTTAGACCAGCTAATCATTACCTTTCATTAGCAATCAATCTTTTGCTTATTATATTTTGATAGATCAATTAATCGTTTCGTCTATAAAATGTGAGAAATGGGTGCTGCAGTTCCCCATAGGATGACAGGATGTCTTTAGAGTGCTCGTTTTGACTGACTAGCGGTATCTGTAATTTATATTAGCGTGACATAGATCAAATTAGTAAATCCTTACTAATGCATTAATGTGCATGAATGCTTGATAATTGGCTTTTAACAATGAATAATCACAATTGTTTAGTGATCCATTATTGTGACTGTGGCATGTAAACACCGATCTGAGATATCCTTCGCACCTTCTTGGATGATAGTTCCAGCTCCCTTCCTTTGTCGCCAAATTTTCCTGCCTCTCTCCACTGTTAATAAAGCTGACGTGGCCAAAAAAAAAAAATCTTCTTATTCTCCCCAATAGTTTTGGGTTCAATCTACTGACTGCCTGGCGCGAGTTTGCATGTTCTCCCCGTGTCTGAATGGGTTCTCTCCAGGTACTCCGGATTCCTCCCAGAATCCAAAGTAGAATTGGCAATTCTAAATCGACCTTAGGAGTAAACGTGAGCATGAATGATTGTCTGTCTCTGTGGGTTAGCCCTGCGATAACAGACATCTGTCCAGGGTGTACTTTGCCTTTTGCCCTATAACAGCTGGGATAGGTTTCAGCCCCCCACGACCCTGAATTGGATAATTGTAAAAAAAAATAAAAATGGATGGATGTTCTTTTTAGTGTTTTTACCTTCCTCACACTTCGGCTCTGTGGTATAGTTGTTTGGAGATTAAACTAACAAGTGAAAGCCTCTTGGTTTGATCCTGGGAAGAGACACAAAACCTTTGGGGATTGCATCAGGAACGGCATCCAGTAAAAAAATCTGCCAAATAAAACATGCACGGCTACCTGCTGTGGCTACCCTTTGTGAATGAGGGAGCAGCTGAAAGTAGCTCACATTACTCACACCAACATAAACAGCGAGATCTCCTTTTTTTATTTCTCTCTTTGTCGTCTCAGTTCTTTTTTTTTTATATATACAGCATTTACATATATGCACACAACTCCACACATACCTTAAACTAGAGTATAAGGATACCTTGTAAATACAGTATGTATAAAGTTACATGTTAAAACTTAAATATTGTCACTTTTTCCTCACATTAGAAACAAAGAAAAAAGATTTTGTTATCAATTTTGGGTTAATCGACTAGACTAATTAGTACTGGTTGTCTCATTACAAGAACAAGAGCAATTTATAGACTCAAACACATCACAGTATGTGATATTAGAAGAAGTGGGAGGACTTTAATTCTTCCAGCTAACTAATGACCTGAAATTTGATCAATACTTTGTCAGCTCATTAGTTATGCTTTTCTTAAGATTTGCTTAAATGCATTAACGTGCTGTTTTGTGTAAGGTCATAAACCTTAGACTACAGTGATGCTGCACCCCAAAATTTGATTGCAATAGATGTATGTGATTAAATTAAACTAACTTTAATCTTGATTTATGACGGAGGATATTTTGTTAAAGCATGGTGTATGTGCTCAGTAGATTATATACTGTGCCTGTCATGTGGTCTTATTTTAGGTTTATATGGACTTGATGAGTCTGACTTGGATAGAAGCTTCCAGCTGCCCCACACCACCTTCATCGGTGGACAGGAAATGACTCTTTCGCTTAGAGAAATCATACGCAGACTAGAGGTATTTTGCTTGTTTTTGTCCATGCATGTATCCAGTTAACAGGGGAAGTCATAACACTGTACCGTTTCCATGTATTTATTTTTTTTTTTTTTACTTTGCAACTTTTTGTTTGCAGGCATCCTACTGCGGTCACACAGGGGTTGAATTTATGTTCATTAATAATTTGGAGCAGTGTCAGTGGATTCGTCAGAAGTTTGAGACTCCAGGGATCATGCAGTTCACTAACACTGAGAAAAGAACACTGCTAGCGCGCCTGATCAGATCCACACGGTCAGCAGTGAATAAACAAATTTACACGGTGGTGACAGCACAATACCTCACTTTTAGTTATAGCTCACAACACTGACTCACATAACATAAACAAAACTCATGCACATCTTTGGAAATTAACACGCGCTATTCTTCATGTGAGCTCATTTTCATCTTTAATAAATAATCTCGGGTGCATATACTTCTTATTGTATCCTTGCTTGTTCTATGCTGTTGTCATTTCTGATGACACACACACACTCACACACACAGATGTAGTGAGATGAATTTGCTAATGCTTGAGTACAAGATATTTAAAGCATCATTGTGTTACTGTAAAAATAAATTACTGTAATGGAGCATATGCTATTATCAGCCAGAACCAGTATATATATTTTTTAGAGCCGGCTGTTCACAGCTACCTGTTAGGAGCACTAACATCTGTGTTCCATATATGGGATCTGTTAAGAACTGTTATTCTGTCTAGGTTTGAGGACTTCCTGGCGAGAAAGTGGTCATCAGAGAAACGCTTTGGTCTGGAAGGCTGTGAAGTTCTCATTCCTGCTCTTAAAACCATCATTGACAGTTCAAGTGCTGCGGGGATTGACAGTGTGATCATGGGGATGCCTCATCGGTAATGCGCTTTTCTCGTCTCTTACTTCAGTCTGTTTATAAATCTAATTCTTTTCCCTCTGTATTTGATATATGTAAACTCTACTTCCAGGGGTCGGCTTAATGTCTTGGCCAATGTGATCCGTAAGGACCTGGATCAGATCTTCTGTCAGTTTGACCCCAAATTAGAGGCTGCTGATGAGGTGATATGTGGAAAACTGTCAGAGAAAATGAGTTTGGATTTGCAGCCGATGCTTTATTCAGTTTCCATTTTTATGCGTACAGGGTTCAGGCGATGTAAAATACCACCTTGGGATGTACCACGAGAGGATTAACCGTGAGACTGACAAGAACATCACGCTGTCACTCGTGGCAAACCCCTCGCACCTCGAGGCAGTGGATCCAGTGGTTCAGGGAAAGACCAAAGCAGAGCAGTTCTACAGAGGAGACACTCAGGGAAAGAAGGTAACGCTTATTGTACCAGATACAATAAAGTATGCAAAAATCTCGAGCCACCGCTCATTTTTTTTAATATTTTGATTGCAAACTTTGTTGTAATGTTTTAAAGTGGTGTTGAGCAATAGTTCTCCAGGCTTTCTGAAGATCTTTCAAAGCTTTTCTTTGAACATTGGCTGCTTTTTCACTCATTTTCAGTCCAGTCCTTACACCTGACCATTTTCAGAGGAATGTTTTTTTGTTTGTTAGGCCACTTAACACTGACCTATGAATGAGACACCTAACTCAAGGTATGAACCAGTGTTGTGTCTACACATAACAGACAACTTGGCAAAGAACCAATTTTAAATTGTATCTTTAGGCACTTTGTAACTAGCATCCTGTCACAAAAACAGATAAAATGTTCCCATTTCTTTAGTTGAATTTATGGAAAAATGCCAAAGATACACTTCATCAGGCAAAAAACAGTATTTTTGCACCAACAGGGTGATTCCCAAAGAGCTATTAGCTGAAAACTTGGCACATCTCATCGTGGTGTCCAGTGTGTCCTTAAAAAATCTGAGGAAACTGAACAAGTGGAAAACAGAAGAAGTGGTAGACCTAAAAACTACCTCCAGCAGATGAACGGTATCTAAAAATCATGTCCTTAAGAAAAAGGGAAAAAAAATCCAGCAAGGACCTGAGAGATCCATCTAATATTCAGAAATCAGAAATTGTCTCAGTGGAAGGGCGGCTGTCAAGAAGCCATTCTTAAGGGAGGGAAATGGGAAGAAAAGGTTGAGGTATGCCAAATTACACAAGAAAACCAGTGGCGACAGATCTTATGGAGTGATGAATCCAAATTTGAAATTTTTGGTTCAAATCATTGTCATTATGTATGGAGGAGGTCAGGAGAGAGGTACAACAGTGAGTGTCTACAATCATCTGTAAAACATCGAGTGGTGATGGGGCTCTGGTCAAAATTGATGAAATTATGAACACAGAAAAATGCCGTCATTTGATCCACCACGAAAAACACACAATGGAACACTATCAGCCCCCCCCCCCCCCCCCCAAGCCCGGACCTCAATATTGTTGAAGCAGTGTGGGATCATCTTGACAGAGAATGGAAGAAAAGGCAGCCAACATCCAAAGAAGCGCTTTGAAAGACCTTCAAGAAGCCTGGAGAACTATTCCTGAAGACTACTTACAGAAAGCTGCCTAAAAGAGTTCAAGCTGTGCTGAAGAATAAAAGTGGTCACACCAAATACTGAATTCTAAGCTCGTTAGAATTGTACAAACTCTGTTTTTGCCGTATATGCTGTATTTTCATGCGTGTTTGCACGTTTCACAAAATTGCTGCTGTCAGATTTTGAAAATTTTGGTTCAAAATTTCACATTTTGCTAGCAAAACAAAAAAAAATTTGAGGGATGGCTCAATACGTTTGCACAATACTGTAGCTGTTTTTAAAAATTGATAAAAAGATGCTTACTGTTGAGTCTATGATGTGATTTTTAAGGTGATGTCCATTTTGATGCATGGCGATGCTGCTTTTGCTGGACAAGGAGTTGTTTATGAGACCTTCCACCTGAGTGAACTCCCCTCCTATACCACACATGGTACAATCCATGTGGTGGTCAACAACCAGGTACTGAAGCGCTGGTGTCACTTAAACACAATCCCGCTTATTCAAAAGAATGCTGGACAATAACTTGCCTATCTCCTGCTGTCTGCGTGTTAGTTTGTAATACATTAAATTAAATTAAATTAGTGTATCAATTTTGGCATGTGATTGTTGTCAGATTGGCTTCACTACAGATCCTCGGGTGGCTCGCTCCTCTCCTTATCCCACCGATGTGGCTCGGGTTGTCAGTGCGCCCATCTTCCATGTGAATGGGGACGATCCTGAAGCTGTCATGTATGTGTGCCGGGTGGCTGCAGAGTGGAGGGCCACATTCAACAAGGATGTGGTCATTGACCTGGTCAGCCACAGCCAAGTTTAGATAGATAAACAGCCTCTTACTTAAACATAGTTGTTTTTTTTGTTGTTGTTGTTCTTAGAGTGTCTGTTTTTGCAGGTTTGTTACAGACGTTTTGGCCATAATGAAATGGACGAGCCCATGTTCACCCAGCCGCTGATGTACAAACAGATCTGTCGGCAGGAGCATGTGCTGAAAAAGTACTCTGAAAAGCTCATTGCTGAGGGAGTGGTGACACTGCAGGAATTTGAGGTTTGTGATCTAGTAGCGTTTTCTCTTGTTAAATATACTGTATATTGCTTCGTGCTACTGTATGCAGTTTTATTTGGTATATCTACTGGGCTGTGTGCATTCAATCACACTTAGATATTACCCTAGCCTTCAACTAAATATGTTATGCCAGCACAGCTGTATTTGAGTTTCAATTTACTGCCTCACTTCAGTCACCTAGCCTCACAATCCTTCACATAGAGTATATATTGCTCAATGAAGTTAAAGTATGCTATTCTGGCGCCATTCAATGCAATTGCTGGAGTTTCTCATCCACAACAGAAACTTTGACCATAACATCCATTCTGAACATTTTTTTATAACACATGCCAGAGAAATACTGCAGCCCCTTCCTCCTGGCTTTTGATGGACATTGTTTTCTATTGTGCGGCCTGCTATTTGGACTCACACTAAATCCCCCATTTGTAATATCGCAAAAACAGAAGCATGAATGCTTCTGGAAGCTTTTTCTCTTCGCTCTCCTCTATCTCTCTCTCTCTCCCACAGCTACACACTGTTTAGGATAGTCTAGGTCTTTAATTAAAGCAAACAAAGCTTAGTTAGCATTAGGTAAATTGTCATTTATTATTACCAAATGTGTTTGCAGGAAGAAGTTGCAAAATATGACAAGATATGTGAGGAGGCATACACCAGCTCTAAAGATGAAAAGATCTTACACATTCGGCACTGGCTTGATTCCCCTTGGCCAGGTAAATTATCCATCATACTTCCTTATACACTAAGTGAACCCAACAACATAAAAATCATAGTGTTTAATTTTAGCTTTTGTTTTCTATATTTGTGCGTCCTTTCTGTTCTTGCTGGAGTGATTGTTTTGCTCTCTGCAGGTTTTTTCACAGCAGAGGGAGAGCCCAAGAGCATGAGCTGCCTCCCTACAGGACTGGACGAGGAGGTCCTGCAGCACATTGGCCAGATAGCCAGCTCAGTGCCTCTGGAAGATTTTAAGATCCACCCTGGTGAGTCTGGTTGCTTTGTGCCAGAGAACAAAGCAGTGAGACAGAGGATCAGTCATGGTAATAGGGATGGTAGCAGTATTATTGGTAAACTGTGCAATATATATGCACAGTGACGGACACAATCAAGCTGCTCTACAACCGACATGTAATTTCCAAAAAAAAAAAAAAAAAAGTTGCACCATTTTGTAAAATGAACAACAACAACAAAAAAAGCACAGTGCAGTATTTTACATTAATTTAATGTAACCTATTTGTGTGTTTAACCGCAGATATTGTATGATTGAAACTTGCTAAAAAGACACCTGGGGGAGCATCTTACAATTAGGTTGTTTTCCCTTTAGTCACACTAAGAGAAATAATGGTGGAGAGACTGCAGCATAACCACAATTCTTGCAACCTTGTGGAATGAACTTGCAATCTCTTTGCCTTTGGAACGGTTGCTTTGAAGATGGGGATCAGGTCTGTGACCACTTGCAGTCAATTGCCATCTTCAAAGCAACTTTGGTTCGTGAAGATGGCGATAAAACAGCAATAGGTCAGAGTCAGGCTGCTATCAGTTTGCGATTGAATGGGGTCAAGTTGGCAATTACATGCAATCTGTTTGTAATATCAGCTGTCATAAATCGGCAAAAATCACAAATCTGTTGCTGTCTGTGTACACAGAAATTCACATTTACTACTTAGTTTCAGGGTTCAGCCCGAACCTCAGAAATTCCTCCATAAATAGTGACGTACTTGCTCCAGGACAGCGATTTAACTACAAAGTGACATAGGCACTAGCACAACCTTGCTTTTATATAGGCGTATAACCAAAATACATTTGCGACCATCACTGCACACAGATTCAGATTGATTGCAACATATTGACATTCTGTCTGTGTTCATAAATTAGACGGCAGTTACTTGCAAACCTTCACCAATCTGTCTGAGAGGGACTGCAGTCATTCTGAATCTGACTGACGGGTTGCCTCCCACCAGGCAATCTGTACAGTTGCCTTGCAATTGAAAGTGGTCAATGTTTAAAGTGGTCACCAGTCATTGCAATTACTTGCAGTTGGTTGCTGAATGTGGGAAAAAAAAATTCAATCCAATCACTGGGCAACCACAGGTTTATTTATTTACCCCTCAGTGGTTCCTTTTCCTGTGTGTTTATGTGTTCGGTTCTCCAGGTGTGACCCGTATCCTGCGTGGTCGAGCTGACCTGGTGAAGAATCGTCAGATGGACTGGGCTCTAGGAGAGTACATGGCCTTTGGCTCCCTTCTCAAAGATGGCATACATGTACGACTGAGCGGGCAAGATGCTGAACGGGGCACCTTTAGGTGAGTCTGTGAGAAATGAGTTTTTAATTTTTTTTAATCATCGTGTTTAATCATCACGCTGATGCCACAAGCTGTTACAGAGCACTGTGCAAGTGTGCAAAAGTTGTTTAGGTCTATTGACTGTTTTTTTTTTTTTCCTTATGTAATTAAGAAAACTGTGGTGCCCCATTCATTATTTTGAACATAAGTTAAAAAAAATTACAGTTTATGGATTTGATCTAGTGTACTGCATCTATAAAGATCCATCATATTTCACTGCCAATGTTTCTAAGCAGAGCTAAAGGGTAAATGGCACTGTCTTACAGATAGTAAATTAAGTAAGCAGGGGTGTGGGGAGAGTGGCATAGTGAGTTTGACAGACAAAAGACGTCAGTGCAGCCTCCTGGGAACGCTGAAGCCCACATGGTGTTGTCATGGTATAGAGGGAACGAGTGACACATGAACAAAACCAGCCTCCCTTTTACCGTGCCTGTCTCGTCTGTCCCCTATCATTTCTCTACCAGCCCATCTTCACTGACACCCCCCCGCCTCAGCTTACAGCGACATACATCACGCTAACTAACCAGAGGCTACAAGGCTTTTCTCTTTTGCTTCACATTTACCAATGACATCTGCTGCTCCTGTCCCGATGTCCCCTTCAGCAATGCAATTTGCCTAGTTTGGGGGGGGGGGGGGGGATGACCCCAGTCAAATGTTACATCCACTCTTTGCTCTGTATCACCTGCTAATCCACATTGAGTTCTTTGTGTTTGCTCTCTTAGCGGTATTTTACCTCACAGCTTTTTTTTCTCCTTCCTCTTACGTACAGTTATTTTTTTTATCCCCCTCTACTCTGCTTCCTTTCATAGTGCTTAGGAGCTGAGCATATTGGCATGTTACAGTTGAGCGGGTCTGCTTGCGTTTCTGTGATGTACGTAACAGCGTGGACTAATAGTTTCAGTCGTCGTGTTTGGATAGGTTGCGTGTGCTTCAGCGTGCACCCCTTTCCCTGACTAATGGGGCCCCCTGGCAGAGGAACTGTGTGTGTTTTTGTGTGTTTATGTGAAAATAAAGAGAATAAAGGTAGGCATGCTGTTTATGAGGCAATTAAAGAGAGAGCTCTCTTATAATTTTTTTTTCCCCCTTTGTGGATTGTATGGAAATAAATTGTGAAAATGAAATGTGAAATTATGTGTGCTACCTTAATTAATGCAATAGATGCTGTTGTTCTTTCATAAGCATATTTCGTAAAGAGAAAATATGTCTCCTCCAAATGTAGATTAAGCATCAAGCAAGACAATTATGCAGTACATTTGGAGCCCTCATTAGCCTATAATTATGGACAATACTATTTAAATGAATGCTATCATGATAATCTAGTCTTCTTGGTGGAAATATATTGCATTGAAGACAGTAATTTGGGTTATTGTCTGCAGTTACTCTGCCTTAATATTACATAACATCCAGCACTGTGTGTATGTGTGGGTATATGCATGTGTGTAGATGTCATTAAAGTGATCTTAAAGGGGTTTAAGTGACTGTCTGATCATGCTGGATTTGAAGGATGAGTCCCTAGTTGGACTGAGCAGACTGGCAGAACTTGTTAATGTTTGGGTCTTTGCTCCCATCCACTCTTGTTGAGCTTCATACTGACTGAAGATCACAAGAGAGGAGAGTACGCCTCACCGAGCTAGGAGCACAGGCTTTAGTCCTTGCAGTGCATCTCCTGGGTTAAGGATCTTTTTGAAAATGTAAATACTGTTTTCACCATGATCGTTAATGACGGCATACAATCTGCATACACTTTATTAGGCACACCTTGCTGTTGGCGGGTTAGACCCCCTCGAACCTCCTTTTGTCTTCAGAACTGTCTTAATTCTTCGTGGCATAGATTCAACAAGCTGCTGGAAACATTCGTCACAGATTTTGCGCAGTTTATTTTGGTAATAATGTTAGCATGCTGAACTAATAAGGCAAACATGGTAAACATTGTAATGCTATAATTCTAAAAACTAGTTGTATCTCACTGAGTTTGTTAGCATCTAGATTTCAGTATTTAACTGAAAGCACAGCAGTTGCATGGACTTCAAAGGGCATCTCATAATCTTGTTTCTGAAAGCCTGTTTGAGGCCTTACTGTCTCTGCCTCTGTTTCGTAGTCACCGTCATCATGTTCTGCATGACCAAGAGGTTGACAGACGTATCTGTGTTCCCATGAACCACCTGTGGGAGAACCAGGCACCTTACACTGTCTGCAACAGCTCATTATCAGAGTATGGAGTTCTAGGTAAGACTTGGGGTCACCGGCTTCATAGCGTGCTTAAGAGATCTCGTTGTTCTGAATATTGATGTCTATGACTTCAGGTTTTGAGCTCGGCTTTGCCATGGCTAGTCCAAATGCTTTGATCCTCTGGGAGGCCCAGTTTGGAGACTTTCACAATACAGCCCAGTGTATCATTGACCAGTTCATTAGCTCAGGACAGGCCAAGTGGGTTCGCAACAATGGCATTGTCCTACTGCTGCCACATGGAATGGAAGGAATGGTGAGATCAAGTTTGAATTTGGACACTGTTGGATTTGTTTTAACACAATTCGTCTTCTGTTTGGTCGTTACTGTTGGTGTCTTGATTTGCCCTTTAGGGTCCAGAGCATTCGTCAGCTCGACCTGAACGCTTCCTGCAAATGACCAAAGATGATCCAGATCACATCCCTGTATGTTCACGTGCCTTGGCTCAAGTGGTTGCCTCTTATTGCTCTTACTTCTCTGCCCATTGCACTGCCGTTAACATTCTTTAACTTCCTGCTTTATTGGCTGTTCTGATGTCATGGCCACTTAAGGGATTGCCTTTTTCTCTAGAGCTGAAACGTCTCTTCATTATCGCCCCAAGTGTTGGCGTTCAGCAGCAACTCCTGTCCCAAATGACCAGTTGCTATGAAGGAACATAAAGGAGGGAACATAGAGGAGGCTGTATCAGCAGAAGCTTACCAGATTCATCTTCAGATGGGATATTGATCGAACTATTAGTGGGGATTAACATTCTCTGTCCTCTGTGCACACATGTAGGAGAGAGATACAGTGCACTTACGCAGTTATGTGCTGCATCTTCTTCCCATTTATGAGAAAGCATTGCCGCAACGAGATCTAAATAAAATTTCTGTTTTCAAAGTCATTAACTTTTGAATTGATATCATTTATATAATTTTCATGAAGGACTTCAGTGGAGATTTTGAAGTCCAGCAGCTGTATGACTGTAACTGGATTGTGGTCAACTGCTCCACACCTGCTAACTACTGTCACGTGCTCAGGCGACAGATTCTGCTGCCATTCAGAAAACCGGTAAAGTGTGACATCATCATTGCTACAGTATGGTTTATTTGTGTCATACTTGGCTTGCATTTGTGGTTGTCATGTAGTGTGTATATATTTTTTTTTACATTTGACATTTTGGCTAAATTACTCTAAAATCACACACAGAAGCCACTTTTGTCTTTAATGATAAATCGCGGGTACGCCTCTTATTATCCTGCAGGATTCTTTGTCTTCCTTGGGTCATTAGTGTGAGGTGTTATGTTTTACCAGTTATATTATTAGCTAGATATATTATTATAATGACTGTGTTATTGTACAATATGTCACCACCATGATTCAACAAGAGACTCAGTTTGCAGACATATACATAACTTGGGCACAAATGCGGTCTGTATGTTTGGGTCTAAAGTTTTGAAGTGTAAAGCGTTTCTTTTTGTTTTGTATATGCACAGCTCTTTTTTTTTTCAGTCTCTCACAGTTTTCAGCCACAGTGAATATCTTAACTGATCCCCTGTTGCACATAAATGCAATGCTTTGCGAAGCGTGAGAAAATTAGTTCCAGAGCAAATTAGGGAGAATGCCTACAGGGGATAATATTGCTGTTTTTTTTACGGAAAAACTCTGAAATTCTGGACTTGGTCGACCGAGCACAAAGGGCTTTATTTATTTGATTGTTAAAGAATTGTTTTGTTTTCCCAGTGCTGATGTTGCGTGCTATATGTTGGTAATAAATTAGCGTGAAAAGAGATAAAAACTTTTTTTCCTCTGGAGTTTTTTCAGCACACACAATGAAGACACGGCTGACAGGATCAATCTGTTGTTTGTCACCGACTGAAACTTTTTCCTCTTTTTTTTCTTCCCCAAACAGCTGATCATTTTCACTCCTAAATCTCTGCTGAGGCACTTGGATGCAAGGTCAAGTTTTGATGATGTTGCTAAAGGTAGATTTTTACTTAAAGTGTGACATAGCCTTTTATGTGTGTATTCAATTGTATTTATTACTAATGTGCAATATTTAATGTGTGCAGGCACTAAATTCAAGAGACTGATTCCTGATGAGGGTCCTGCAAGTCAAAGCCCAGGCCAAGTGAAGAGGGTTATCTTCTGCACGGGCAAAGTCTACTATGAACTGGCTAAAGAGAGGAAACGGCAAAACATGGACAGAGATGTTGCCATAATCAGACTTGAACAGGTTTTTAGTCCTTTTTTCCTGATTTTGAAATGAGACCGACACAGTTTGGTCATTTCTTCATCAGTCATTCTTTGGTCCCCCCTCCTCAGATCTCTCCTTTCCCGTTTGACTTAATAAGAGAAGAGGCAGAGAAGTACACCAACGCTGAGCTTGTCTGGTGTCAGGAGGAACACAAGAACATGGGTTACTACGATTATGTCCGTCCACGCTTTCTCACGGTGGTTGCCAACAAGAAACCCATTTGGTAAGAGGTTTTATTAACATCTTACTTCTACTTCTGGGCGACACATTTGAGCTCTTATTGCAGGTGACAAACCTTCAACTGCTTGTTTCAGGTATGTGGGACGAGACCCCGCGGCCGCACCTGCGACAGGAAATAAATCCACTCACCTCAATGAGCTGAAGAAGTTCATGGACACTGCTTTCAACCTGAGCGCCTTCCAAGGCCGAAACTTGTAATGGAGATTTGAAAGAAGACAGTCGGACGCGCCGTTTCATCTCTAAACCCACCGTTCTGATGTGGCTTAGACTGTAGTTTTTAATGACCCTCTGCCATAAAACACACCAGAGGTGTGCTTGAACAATTACTATGAATCACATATCACAGGTATGAAAACTGTGCTGAAATTTAACACATCAGTAGGTTTTAGTGCCTGTTTTTGTTTGGCTACCTTAGCTGTTAGTGAAGGAGTGTGTATTTATTGTCACACCTCACTTCACCAGGAGACATGAGCCAGCTGGCACAGAGACTTGTAGCCATGTTTTCTACTTAGGACATAAGGCTCAGCTTTTTCTTTGGAAGCTGAGGGACACACACACACACGTAAACAAAGCACAGCCTCGGATGCTCGGAGAGCAGCATTGACGCTTGGTTGTCACATTAAAATCCCCAGATATAAAACACAAATGATATTAGTTACTCTGCATTAGAAAAGCTCCTTAAAATTGGGCTCCTTGTTTAGCTGTGCTGGAGCTTACCTTTCCTACTTACAGCTGGGAGATTTAACCACACATGCCGAAACATAATTTTCCATATTTAGTGACTTAACAGAGGTTTATATAGAGTTGTTTAGTAGTGGAAACACAGCCACATATTCATGTGGGTGCTGAAACAACTGCACTTACAGTGAATAATTCAAATAGCAATAAATATGTATTAATGTATGAATGCTCTTTGTGATAATTTGTTGATGAATAAATAGTGTATGGTTTTATGGAACAAATGCACTGAACAGACGAGTGCAGTTGGTCACCGATTGATCTATGAAATAGAATTTGCTCGCTGACACAAATCATTTAATGATCTTGGAATTAATTGTTTCCAGGTTTTGTGTCCTTCAGTCTTCATTAATTTTATAAACATGATTTCAAAAGTATGTGGGCTGTCTTGTGAACCAACCAACACATAATAAGCGACGTGAAACTTAGTTAAGATGTAGGTCGCCTCTTAAAAATGCGGTCGACAAGAAAATGCAATCCTGCTTAATACCTATGCAAATCTGTAATAAAAGAAGTTATGAGCACTACTGATGCTATAAAAAGGTTTATGGCCACAAACCCAATATTTTCTGTGTAGACCTTGATCTAAGAAAGAATCCAAATAGAGTTTTAGTGAGATGAGCTAATGGTCAGGAGGAAAATGTCCAGTGACTTTTTTTTTTTTTTTTTTTTTTTACTACATCATATTCATATAACTGCTTTACTCCATATTTTTCCCTGTCTACATTGGCTTTATGGTATATTTTGAGAGCCACTGCAGTGGAGTTGATATGAAAAATCTAGGGAGTCTTTTTGAACTGTCCAGTTCAACCAGTTGATAATTTGCAGTCTGTTAATGGTTAAACTCATGAACAGCAGGACAGCTTACACTCACTGGCCACTTTATTAGGTATACGTTGCTGGTACTGGGTTGGATCCCCTCTTGCCTTCAGAACTGCCTTAATCCTTTGTGGCAGTGATTCATCAAGGTGCTGGAAACATTCCTCTGAGATTTTGGTCCGAATTTACATAATAACATCACAGTTGCTGCAAATTTGTCAGCTGCACACTCATGATGTGAATCTCTTGTTCCATCACTTCCCCAAGGTGCTCTACTAGATTGAAATAAGAGAGAAATTTATTGTCATTATACAGACAACAAAATTAATCATACAACGAAATTACGTTCAGAACATGGTGACTATGGAGGCCATTTGAGTAAAGTGAACTCACTGTGATGTTCAAGAAACTTATTTGAGATGATCTGAGCTTTGTGATATGGTGCATTATCCTGCTGGAAGTGGCCATCAGAAGATGGGTACATTGTTGTCATAAAGAGATGGACATGGTCAGTAACAGTTTTTTTTAGTAGGTTGTGTCATGGTCCCAAAGTGTACCAAGAAAATATCCCCACACTATTACACCACGACGAGAGCTTTAACTGTTGATTGAAGGGAGGATGGATTCATGCTTTCAGATTCTTGTAATGAGTGGTTATTTGAGTTACTGTTGCGATCATATCAGATTGAAGAAGTCTGGCCATTCTCCTCTGACCTCTGGCATCAACACGACATTTTCACCCACTGCCACAGTGAACTGCTAGTCACTGAATATTTTTTCTACAGATGGTCGTGCACAAAAATCCCAGGAGATCAGCAGTTTCTGAAATACTCGACTCATCTGGCACCAACAATCATGCCACGTTCAAAGTTACTTAAATCACCTTTCTCCCCCATTCTGAACTTGAGCAACTTCAGTCAACTTGACCATGTTTGCATGCCTAAGTGCACTGAATTTCTGCCATGGGATTTTTCGATGAGACATTTGCATTAATGACCCATTGAACGGGTGTACCTAACAAAGTGGCCGTGGAATGTATGTCCGTATTACCACATAGAAACATCCGCAAAAGATCTTCCTGTTGACTCAGCCTGACTGTGACAGTATGATGAGGTCCTGGTTTCAGGTGATACAAAGGAGGGGTACACTTAGGTAGTCTGTTCAGTTCATCTATGGGCAACCCCAAACATTTTTATTCTCATTGTAATGCGATGGGCATAAACTATGACATATTAAAAGTCATTTGAATCACCTTTCTTCCCCATTCTGATGCTCAGTTTGAACTTCAGCAGGTCGTCTTGATCATGTCTACATGCCTGTATGCAGTGTAACATACAGTTTTTATTTTTAACTTAAATTATAAAATGACCATTTATTTAAATATGCTTTAATATAAGTTATTTTCAGTAAGCGTTCTCCACTGCAGCAACAGCTTCTTTGCAAAGAGGATCCAGTTTTCCATCTCCACCTTTGGTGGGTAAAAACACAGAAAGTTGCCAGACTGAATGACATCATCATGACATATCGCTTAAAGGTGATTTGTGGCTCCTAGACATATACCCCTAACAGTTAATCAGGCTCACCAAACTCCAGCTCCTTTATGTTGCAGCGGAAGACGACTTCCCCGCTGACCACGAGCTTCACAATATTCCACTCGCGCGTTTCTTCCAAGACGCACTGATGCCCGCGCGCTCTCAGAGCGGCTGCAGGCATATTGGATTGGTCATTAAAAAAAAAACAAAAAAAAAAAAACAGTTTAATTTGACATGCATGAATCATAATAGAACTAGATAGGAAACAGACCCTGGAGACCCTGCAGGCGGAAGGTCCTGTGTTGTACTACTCCGCTGGATTTATAAGGTCCGTGGCAAAGCGTGACCCGCGCATTTGCCGGCATTGTTTGTTGTGCGTCACCTGGGTAACTGGTACAGTATGCGTCTGTTGCTGACATGGTTAGCCTACGTGGGCAGGTCAGAGAAAGAGAATACCAATCTGCAACCATCAGTGTCTGTGCCACTGCAGGCTCACTGCTAATCAAAAAACTGGTTATTATTAAATCAGGGTGTATCAAAAATGTTTACTGCATATTTAAGAATGTGGCCCTAACCTTCTGCTCACTGTGAGCTATGAAGCATGAATCACTGTGAATCTATCTCACCTGCTCTGGCAGAAGTGACAACAGGTGCACTGGAAAGGCAACAAAGTCAAACCCCAAGAATGGAATGGTTTTGCAGGTGGTGACCACAGATCAATGCTCTCTCCTTATTGCTCCTGACTGATTTTTCTTTAGTTTTGCTTTTGCTAGTGTCCTTGTCACTGCTGGTAACACAAAATGATAACTACAGATGATATGTATGCCTACTATGTAGGCAAATGTATTAGATGTGCGAATGGTAAGTCTTTGCCAGCCAATAGTGACTGGTTGCCTGCAGGAGCCTCTTAAGGCCAGGATGCATGTCACATATAGCGCAGGCAATACATGATTTTGATCATTTTTGGCACCAAGATGTTAGCAACAGATCCTTTAAGTCCTCTAAGTTAAGTGCCTTGAAGTGACTGTTGTGATTTAGTGTTATATAAATAAAATGGAGTTGAATCAAGTTGTGAGGTGGTGCCACGTGTTCCCCAAGTAAGCAACACACATGGACCCAGAAATCCATGTGATGTAAAAGAAGGTGCGATTCATCAGACCAGGCCACCTTCTTCAATTGCTCCAAAGCCCAGTTTTGATGCTCACGTACCCATTATTGCCACTTTTAGTGGACTGGTCTGCAGATATGCAGCTCCATACACAGCAAACTATAATGCACTGTGTATGCTGACACCTTTCTATCAAAACCAGCATTATGTTTTTCAGCAATTTGGGCTTCAGTAGCTCGTCTATTAGATCACACGGGCCAGCCTTCACTTCCCATGTGAATCAGTAGACCTTGGCCACCCATGACCCTGTCACTGGTTCATCATTGTTCCTTCCTTGGACCTCTTTTAATAGATACTGACCACTGCACAACACTCCGCAAGAGCTGCAGTTTTGCTCTGACCCGGTCGTCTAGCCTTCATAATTTGGCCCTTGTCAAACTCGCTCAAATCCTCACGCTTGCCCATTTTTCCTGTTTCTAACACATCAACTTTGAAAACAAAATGTTCGCTTGCTCCCTAATGTATCCCACCCACTAACAGCTGGCATTATGAAGAGATAATCAGTGTTTTTCACTTCACTGGTCTGTGGTCGTAATCTTCTACTTTATGAAAGAGTTTATGACTCCAAAAGGAACATTGCTGTAAGTTTCATTTGCTACAGAATACAAATGTTGTGTTTTCTCAATTCAGAGGATTAAAATAAATTTTGGGGCATTTACAGTTGGGTCGATAATTTGTTGGACAAAGACACGATTGGATTTGTGTCCACAAGTGGATTTACATAAAAAAAAAATCAATGCAATCAATATGTGATTGAAGTAGTTTAACAAAATCTTTGCATTAGTTATTTATGAATTACAGCTATTTTTATGCACAGTCCCTCATTTTCAAATATTCAAAATTCATTGGACAAATTAATATAATTTAAAAACAGGGATTGTTTTTAACACTTGGATGAAAATCCTTCGGAGACAATGACTGCCTGGAGTCTAGATGTCACCAGATGGTGTGTTTCCTCTCTTGAGATGCTTTGTCTGAACTGAACTGCAGCCACTTTCAGCTGCTGCTTGTTTGTGGGTCTCTCTGACTTCAATTTTAGCCATACATGCCCATGCCATAACACTGCCTCCATCATGTTTGATAGATAATGTGGTATGCTTTAGATCGTGATCTCTCCTTCGCCACAGTTTTCTATTCCCATAATCCTGTTACAAGTTATTGTCAGGTTAGATGTTGTGAAGCTGTTTTTCTTAACCAAGGAGATTAATTTTGTCATCATATGCTTTGGTTTTCTTTTCTGGTTTTTCAGGCCTTTTGATGTTGCTGAGCTGGCCAGTGCATTCCTTCTTTTAAAGAATGTACCAGGCTGTTGATTTGGCCTCTCTGGAAGTTTTTTTTATATTTAAATCTCTGATCGATTTATTTTGGTTTTTCAGCCCAATGATGGCCTCTTTCACTTGTATTGACATCTCTTTGGATTTCATATTGAGAATTCCACTGAAAGGCCACTCAATGCAAGTTCAGAAGTTGGAATCAGCTAAACAAGGGAACAGGACCTGCCTGGCTTGTCAGTCAATTGCCCAATTACTTTTGAGCCTCTGAAAATGGGGAACAATATACAAAAATGGCTGTAATTCTGAAACTCTGTACTTCTATCACATCGGGATTGTTACAGAGGGAAAACTACAAAAATGATGTCTTTGTTCAATAAATTATAGACCTAACTCTGTGTTTATTGCCAACATTATTACCATTTTCACTGCAGTAGAACACATGTAGAATTGCTTGGGCACCTGCATTAGATGTTGGTATGGTAAGTCTTGATAAAACATAAAAGATTAAAAAAGAAATAAACAGGCAATGTCCATCCATCCATCCATTCTCTTCGCTTTTATCTCCTGAGTAAACAGCAAAATCCAGGTTGTATCTTTTATTCATCAGCAGCACCTTTTAAGTGCAATACTTTGACAGTCATAAATACAGTGAACACCTTTGGTTAGTAACTTTTATATACTTATTTTTCAGATGCCCCCCCCCCCCACACACACACAGACACACACACACACACACAATTGATAAATTCTGCTCATAACTTTACAAATACATGGTTTTGTTTAACTTAACATTCTTTAGGCTAACTATAAAGTATCCTTATAAAATCTTGGACAGCTACATTTGATTTATTATGTACACGAGCACAGTGTGAGTCCCAGTATATGGAGTTCAGAACAGTAACCAGTTTGTTCAGTGTTTCTGAACAAACTGGTTGGGGATTTTATAAAAGGATACTTTTTTGAGCAGATGTATTAGCACGCCGTATTGGTCCAACAGACACAAGAATTGATGAAGACAACACAAAGAGAAGTTTGCTGTTTCACAGTCATCAGAAAGCCGTTAAGTAGCAACATACGATTTGCAGGTTGACACTGTGAGACAATCAGCCACTTGGCATAACTCACAGACTGCTTTTGCTTTGTCAGTCCGACTGACAGAAAATGATGCAGATATTTAACAGTAAGAATGAACCTCCAGTGTTTGTATCTTTTTTCTTTTTTTACATTTTTATTTTCCTCTAACCTTAACTCTTAGCTTTTGCTGGCCAGCAATAAACTGACTCCTTCCTTTGGCTTATTCATGTCAGGCTTGTGTGTACATGTGGCACTAATACTTTTCTTTATACTTTAGTAACCATATTTCAATTCCTGCAAAAAGCATCATCTATTGCAACAATAAACATGAATAAAATGTTGTATCACAGCTGGGCTATAGTGTATATTTGTGAATGGCTTACTAATACATTATTGCAGCACAGAAAAACACATTTAGTATCACACCACCACTATTATCACAGGCACTGACAGTTTTCTAGGATTTACTCATTTTCCTCAAAGGTCGTGCCTCTCCGTGTGACAACGTCTGAGTCTGGGCTTCCGCGCTAGTCTGGTCTGTTGTCTTCACCAGAACCTGTGGGACTGTTTGCTTGTTTTTAGTCAAGTCAGATGGTCTCTGGGGTGATTTTTCCTGCCACTTTGTTTCGGTTTGTGTGTGTGTCTCCTGTGTTTGGCCCTTTCTTTCCTTTGTGGCAGTACAGTCAGCGTTGCATTTATTGCACAGATCCCTCATGTCCCAAAGTCCCTGTACCAAGCACTTTACAAATTCTGCTGAACATGTCTGTTTGCTCTCGCGGAAACTGGACACAGAGAAGATAATATGGTCTGACTGAGGGTTGTAGCACGCGCCGTATCCGTTTGGAACCACGGGACCGTAGCAGCAGAACATTTCAACAGTAGTGGGAACCTGAGGGGAAGAGGAAAGGCTTCAGTCCGAAACTACTGGAAGTTTCACTGTTGTGGTGAAATACTGCTGTAGTTGTAAAGATTTAGGAAGGACAAGTGAGATCAGTGTGTGTTATTATGTTTTTCCTCATTCAATTACAAAGAAATCCCTAAATTGTACTTTTAACTCAAACAAGCAGTTAGCATTTATTTTATAAACAAGAAGGGTTAACCATTATAGTAAATGTTATGATGTATCAATACACCTGAAATTATACTGGAGCTGTAGGGACCAATACATCACAATAATTTGCTATAATAATTTGTTTGTTTTTTAAAGAATTGTGTCCAAAGTATCCACATTTCACAACATATCTTGGTATTTCTTTTGACAGCTTCTTGTTATGCATACACCATACTCAGTTATCTTCATGGCAGATCTACAGAATTAGCTCACATTTAGCCCAATAGGATTAGGTTACTTGGGTGGCTTTTCATGATGCACTAAGTGTTTCTTCTTCACTTAATCTATTTTCAGTCTCTGTGTTTTTACACCACTATTATATTTAATCAATTAGCAATCATTAAACTCTGTCTCTTTGGCACTATATAAATAATATTAAATATGAATAGTTTTGTTTCGAAATCAAACGTGTATACATGTACCTGACTTGTAGAGAGAATGAACTGATTACTGATGAGATAGGCTTCATCTTTGAATATTTCGGGCTTCTCCAGGTTCATTTCACGTGCAATTTCACGTAGTCCTAGTAGGTGATTGTCTATTGCGTTCCCTGTAATAGCCTGAAAAACACAAAGCATGTTACTGCATTTATTTAATATGGAAACTCTGTCATAGAAATCTGGAAGCAGAGAGCTGTTACCAGAAGCGTATACTTCGTCTGTGCAGTTATGGCACCTTGTAACATCTCCATCGTTTCTGTGTCCTGCAAAAGTAAACAACTGACAATTATTGTTTAGTCTCTAAGTCCAATAATTTACAGTAAGCTGATTTTTTCATGCTTGAATACATTAAGACAAACTGCAGTAAAAGACTGAATATCACTACTAAAAGAAAACTAAATGCCTAATTGAATTTAAGTCTGCAGCAGTTTTTATTTAAAACACACAGAATGACTATAGTTTCTGCATAAAAAAACCTACACTAGTGCTGTTTTCCCCTTTAGTCATTGCTTTGACAAAGGCCAAGGCTTCAGGTGTAGCTGAGCGAATGTTGTCTACTCTGCCTTCCTGAAAACGACGTATAGAAGCACTCTCGTATGTGGACACTGGTCGGCCATGACACCTGCGGTAATGCAGAGAGAACATCTTGTAGCTTGGAGTCTGAGATAAACTGAATCAGTTCTGTAAAATGAATATTATTATTACCTGTAGAAAGCTAACTGAAGAGCAACCTGGATGTAGGCATCTGGACTCATCTTCTGCTTCTTGATAAACTCTTTCCCGTAATCATGGAACTTGTGGACATTCATATCCAGATTTTTTACCATTCTGAGAAAATAAGAATACATTTTTTTTTTTTATCATGTGCTGAAAGTATGGATTAATTTCTTCTCCTGGCACAAATTAGAGTAAACCCAAACCTCTGGAGTTTGTCAGCAGCAGATGTAATAAGTTTGTGAATCTCTGGAACATATTTCCAGCGGAGTCTGCGCGGTGCAGGCAGCTCGCTCACACTTGCAGCTCTGATCAGCTTTGATGGGCTCCCAGTCCTGATGTCACAGGGGGGCATTAATAAATATAGAATTTTTTTTTAAAAATATAACAAATATGCTGTACATTTCCAAAATCCAGTGTGTGTAATTTCTCACATGTATTTGAGGAGATACTCTGTGCACTGCACAAGGACAATTCCTTCAAATGCAGAGTGTTCACACACGACTCCACAGCAGCCATCAGCTCCTACAATAAACTGATACAGAAAGGTTGGGAAAGGCAGTGGGATTTTCTTAAGTTGAACTGAAATGTTTGATAGTTTGATTCATGATTGCAGTCTGCTCCTGTGCACTCTCCTGTTTATTGCAACTACATGTTACATCCACACATTTCCCATGAAGTGAAGAAATTCTTCAAGGAAGAAGCCTCCAACTCTGCACATAGTGTACATGAATCATGTGATTTGACTGAGTATTCTCAATTCTTTATCAAAGCTTTTGTTAAAGTACGTACTAATGACATTTTGTGAGGTAAGGGCTTAAAATCCAGTGGGACGTCCACTTTTAGTTTGCATTTCTGCAAAAGTAAACCCTTAATTGGGCATGGCTAATTATATCTACTGATGCTTTGAGAGATGAACATGAATTTGCTAATTTAATTTTTCTCATTAAGAAGGTAATTTAGTCTTGTAAACGATCAGTCATTAATCTATAACCCTGTTTCCAAAAAGGTTGGGACACTATGTTTAATCTAAACAAAAACAAAATTCGGTGACCTGAAAATCATTTAATTCAATTTTATTTATATAGCACCAAATCACAACAAACAGTCACCTCAAGATGCTCATTAGCATAAAGATAACATGTTACATGTTGAAACAGAAATGTTATCGTTTTTATGTTGAATTTGATGCCAGGAAAAAAAAAAGTAGGAGCAGCAACAATAAACCACTTGAAATATCTAATTCTAAATAACACTACATGGACAAATGTACTGGGGAATCAGGTGTTTTCATTACTATTGCCACAGGTGTAAAGTCAGCACCTAACCACGCAGTCTGCCTTTCCATTCTAAAGAGGTCACTGTAATAAGATGCAACAAGTCCATCCATCCATTTTCTTCCACTTATCCTTTTTAGGATCAGTGCTAACTTTTTAGCAACAGTGCTAACCACCACACTACCAAGTTTGTGAAATTTCCTCCCTCCTAGATATTCCACAATCAACTCTAAGTGGTATTATTGCAAAGTGGAAGTGTTTAGGAACTACAGCAGCCAGCAGTGAACACAGTTGCATGATGCATCCACAAAGGCAAGATAAAACTCTAACAAAAAACACAAAGATCTCGAAATGCTGCTGCCTCCTCTGGGTTCAAGCTCAGTTAAGATAGAAGGAGGTAAAGTGGAATGCTATCCTGTGGAAATGCTGATAAAAATATTTAATTCATTTTTGGAAATAATGCATGCAAAATCCTATGAGCTAAAGAAGAAAGGAACTGTTGTGCTGTTCAAAAGCCAGTGTCTGTGATGGCAATAATACAGAGAAAACACCAAAAATCTAAACAACTCCCTATGCAAGCACTTGGCGACATTGGGAAGGAAAAACTCCTTTTTAACAGGAAGAAACCTCCGGCAGAACCAGGCTCGGTGGGATTAATGATCCAGCACTAACTAATGTACAAGCTTGATTAAAAAGGAAAGTTCTAAGCCTAATCTTAAAAGTAGAGACGGTGTATGTCTCCCAAATCCAAACTGGGAGCTGGTTCCGCAGAAGAGGGGCCTGAAAGCTGAAGGCTCTGCCTCCCATTCTACTTCTAAATACCCTAGGAACCACAAGTAAGCCAGAAGTCTGAGAGCGAAGTGCTCTATTGGGGTGATACGGTACTACGAGATCTTTAAGATAAAATGGGGCCTGATTATTCAAGACCTTGTATGTAGGAGAAGGATTTAAAACTAAATTTGGGATTTAACAGGGAGCCAGTGAAGAGAAGCCATATGGGAAAAATATGCTCTCTCTTTCTAGTCCCTGTCAGTACTCTAGCTGCAGCATTTTGGATAAACTGAAGGCTTTTCAGGGAGCTCTTAGGACAACGTGATAATGATGAATTACAATAGTCCAACCTTGAAGTAATAAATGCATGAACTAGTGTTTCAGCCTCACTCTAAGCCAGGATGTTTCTAATTTTAGAAATATTGTACAAATGTAAAAAAGTGGTTTACATATTTGTTTAATATTTGCACTGAAGGACATATCCTGGTCAAAAATGTCTCCAAAATTCCTTACAGTGTTACTGAGGCCAATGTAATGTAATCCAGAGTAAGTATCTGGTTTGACACCATGTTTCTAAGGCTTGTAGGGCTGAGTACAATAACTTCAGTTTTATCTGAATTTAGAAGCAGGAAATTAGAGGCCATCCAGGGCTTTATGTCTTTTTTTTTTTAAATGTCTTTAAGACATTCTTGCAGTTTAACTAATTGGTGTGTGTCATCTGGCTTTATGGATAGATAAAGCTGGGTATCATCTGCATAGCAATGAAAAAGTATACTATGTCTTCTAATCAGGAGCGCAGCGATATACTTTCTATATAGGTGTATGTGGACACATTTTTAGGCCAACTAGAGAAATAATTTCACCGCATCGCTCACCCCCCCCTTGTGCAGCGCCCCTATGCATTGCATATAGTGCATACCCAATTTTTGCACTACTGCTTCTAGTAATATTGCCTAAGGAAAATGCACTCAGCATGTATAATGTAAATAGAATTGGTCCTAGCACAGAACCCTGTGGAACTCTAATTTGTTCATATATATGGGGAGTCTTCTTTAGACACTAAGGTTAATTATGGAGTATTTTAGATAGATATGATTCAAACCGCTGCAGTGCAGTACCTTTAATACCTGCGGCAACGGTATCAGCTGCTTTGTTTTGTCCACTTTTCTTGTACTTAATAACTAATATCACTCAAATATTAGGGCTCTAGCACATAGTGTGCAAAAAGTTAATGAGGCAAACATTAAAATTTTTTTGTTGACTGTGTTCACTTACCTGCATGGGCTTGTCATACCAGCGGTTGCCTCCATTTTTGGTCACTCCACCTCCATGCAGCATCAACATGGCACGTGTGGTGTCACTAAGCTCAGGACCACTTGCTTCATCCAGACAGACGAGACACATACAACGCTCAATCATGTCCAGCGAGTCCCTGTTTGTGGACTCTGCAGGAAAAGAAAAGTCAGTCTGAGAGGCACCTCATTTAAAAGAGAGTTTTTATTGACAGCCCACATAAAATTCGTATTGAAACGTACCTCTCATTAGTACACTACGAGACTCAGCCCACTCTGTCCGCCCATCTGAAGTGAGAAGCCCAATAGGAGGGAGCTGTTCTTCTTCTTTGTTGTCAGCCATCTTGGCAATCTTCTCCAGCTGAGTCAGAAGGTCTCTTTGATTCAGTCTACGAAAGTTGATCACCACATCTAGTACAAAGAACTGGACAGAGATTCAGATTAGCCACAAACTTTTAGAAATCTGTGGTACTGATTAATATTTCTAACGATGTTAACAATGTTGTATAAATCTTTTTAAGAAATGCGAATATTTGAATTCCTAGCCATTGCAATGAGGTGACAGTGCTAACCACTGCACCACTGTGCCACACCTATTCTGAGGTGATCTGTTTTCATTCATACTATTTTGGGGACTTTTCTTCTGTGTCAGGCTTATAAATAAAGTCTAAAAGTACATGCTGGATCTTTGTAGGTCTCACATTTCTGATAAAAGCCAAAAGATTTGTTTGGGATTGTCTGCCAAGATTCTATTTCCAGAATAAAGCATGAAATTTTAATGCATATTCTGTATTAATGATAATCCCTGTGCTACACGTTAACTGATCCATTGTCAGATGAAGACCATGAAATATTGTGGAAAGCTAAGAAAGGTTGTTGGCCTTGGTCTGTTTTTCTCTAAGTCTGACCTGGTTTTTACATGACACAATGATGTGTTCGGGTTCTGGCATCACACTACTCTCCTGTGCCACTAGGGTGTCCCTCTCAGGTCCTGGAAGACGGTAGGAGGTGAAGAGACGATAATACTGCTCCATACACAGAGGTTTTCCTGCTAGCTGGCCCCGAGCATAGTCCACAGGCAGGGCATGGCTACACACAGACATGTACAACTTTGTCAGGCCTTTTCTTTACACATGAATTATAAGTGAAGACAATTCTTTTGTGAAAATTTGAATTCTTTTGCTAACTTACGCATCAAGGAGGGTCTTGTACTCCAAAACTCCAGAAATTAAGTGTGCAGCAAATCTAGAAAAGACGACCGTACTCTGCTTTAATTTCTCACAAAACACACACATTGTACTTGGTCACTGCTTTGCCACTGTGCTCTTGTTCTTGATTAATTGTGTGGCTTCATTACACCTAACAACATAAATGCCTTATGTAAATCATGTGGTTAAGGAGCCAGTAACAGATCAATACCATGTTAACCAAACCGCAGTTTTTGGACCTCGAGGCATGCTGGGTAATGACCCTTTCTATCAGTGTGCAGCCAGGAAGAATGTGTTCAGATTTGTATAATCAATAAATTCTGGTAGAAAAGCAATTCTTACAGTTCACTATAATTTATCAGGCTTTGTGACGAATAACCAAAATGAGCTACAACTTGAAATTCATGGCACTTATAGCCTTTTTGTTCAGAGCCTTTCTTTGAGTAACTGTTGTTGACTATGAGAAACACCGGTGATAAAAAAAAAAAGATCCCTTCCACTACTGAATTGCAGAGGGTTTGTCTGTCCTGTTGTATTGTATCAAACTGTGAGATTTCTTTCATGGTTCACTTGTCTAAGATGCGCATACCTTAAAGAGTCAATGGGAGCCTTAAAGTTCTGTTGCGGGAAAACCATTGCAGGACTTGAGTTGACGGGTAGAGCCAGTCTGTTGTTCAGGTACATGTCATTCAGCCAATAGTCATATACCTACAAAAAAGGAAAAAAGAAAACGGAAAAAAGGAGAAAAATCCACCAACAGAACTGAAGGTGAATAAAGGGACCAGACCATTAAAAACAAAATTGGCTTACTGTAGGTCTATACAGATATCTCTTTAAGTACCTGAACATTAACATGGATTTTTTCCTGTTATCACGTTTAATGTTTTCATTTGTATTTACCCAGTTTGCCTTGTTCTTGCTCCTCTCCACGAGTTTGCTCTGCAGTAGCTCCCCCACGCCTCCAGGGGCTCCAAACTGTTTCATTATGCTTTGCGTCTTGTTGAACTGTTCTTCTGTGAGCAGGTGCTTCATGCACTTCAGGTAAATGTCCAAGGTGTCTTGCAGGTTGGGCACCGGCAGCTTTGGCAGAACCTGGACAGCATGGCGGGATGAAAAGCTTTCAGGTATCATCTCCACGTTTTCTTTTTCTACATTTGTGACTAAACAACATGTCATGTTCCTTATGCATAATTATTACATAATATTATTAAGCAAATATTTAAGGAATTAATAAGGACTCAATAAGATTAATAATAATTCAGTATATGTTGCATTTATCTGAGAACAACTACTTGGCAAAACTGTAAATTTTCCATTTAAAATGTCAGAGTACCACATTCTAATAAAATCTGACACATAAATTCCAAAGTAATCCTTTGAAAGTCACTTTTACGTCTTGAAATGCTATTTGATTTGATTTGGCAACCCTTAACTTTAAAATATAAATAGATCTCATGCAGATTCCAGAAGAAACATATCCTGTGTACTTATAAGCCAAATAAAAGATGTATTTACATCTCGGCCCCCTGAATCTTTGGAGGCGTCTCGGTCGAGAACTGGCATGCTGGCGGCGTAAGGTGCTATCAAGCAGGTGGATTCACAAGAGGGACTCTCTGTCCACAAACAAAATTAGAATACAGTCATCTATAGTCATTATCTAAAATGGAAACCCACTGAAATAAACATCAGTCACAGTGACGATCTGAAACCAATCGACTTTAATCCTTATCTCCTGAAAAACATTGTGACATGTGTAAAAAGTTAATAAAAATACAAGATTAGATTGTTGTTGTCCTTAAGAAATACATAAATGCGCACCTTGCGAGATTATAACATGCATGATGTGAGAGAAAATTGCCTTGCAAACCTGCGCATTTGATGAAAACATGCTCCCATTACTAATGCGAAACTAACAAAAAAAATAAAATAAATAGTGTGCAATTAAATGTTTTACTCACCAGTGAGGAAAAAAGACACTCTGTCGTCCGGGAGCTCAAGCAAGTAGTTTCAGTTGGTCCATCTTTACTTGAATCCATTTCTGACCGAATTTCTTTAAACTGTCACTGCTTCGATCCTTTATCATTTTAAGCATCTTTCAATCCCATACATGGCATGAGCATGACTCCCTGGCTGACTCAAGAGAGACGCTGAGAGGGTACCTCAGCCTCCTGGCTGCCAGGCTCCTCCCAGACGTCCTGCTATTCGCTGAGAAGTTTATTTGGCACTTCAGATCCTCACCCCACCTTATTTAGACGCCAGCTGAGCGCCCGAGATGCTCACGCATTTTGCAGGAAAACAAATGGGATGCATTTTTAACGTGGATTTTTCCCCCCCCTTAGGCTTTCTGAATTTACGCCACGATCCACAGAACAATTTGGACGCATACATTACTTCCACCTGATTGCACCTGACCGATTCAGATGACCCCGTCTAACATTACAATCAGATGTTTGCATTTCTAACAAGATGCTTTGACGGACTCTGTTTTATATATATATATATATATATATATATATATATATATATATATATATATAAAAAAAACA
>JAVDPK010002781.1:1030132-1085957 GCA_034780415.1 Cichlasoma orientale | reverse complement strand
TATATGGCCCTGTGTGGATTAGAGAAAATCCTAAATAAATCCAAATTTGCACACACAATTCAGTTTTTTTTTTTTAAAAATTAGTCATTGGAAAATATGCTGTACAGTTCAAAGACATCATTAAAAACATCTAATCACAACTGTATGCTACATCATGAACTGAATTCATGCATCATAAAACGATCCCACATCTTTAAAAAGGTGTCCTATATAAACATATATCTAAGCTTTAATATTTAATTCAGAAACACTCCTCTGTCCCCTGAAGGCTTATGCATGTTATATTTTAACATTTCGTATTATAAATAACATCCTTCAGTAAAAGAAAATCATAAGAGTGTGCTACTTAGTTTTTGAAAACTAGCCAGATACAAAATATCAAAGTAAGTCCTCCGTAAGGTTTGTTTGTTTTTTTTTGTTTTTTTTGTGGTAAGAACAAATTTCATGATATGCAAAAGTCAAATGTTAACTGAAAACACAAATTTTTCATGTGCTCTAAACCAGACTTTGCTTGTGCAGATAACATTGATAAATTCAGAGTTCTTGATGATATTTTATTGTTGCAGACTCCTGTTTTTATTTTGGATGCTGGTCTGTAGGAGAAAAGCCCGCTTACTCTACAGGCAGGGACTGTTGTGGGGGCTGTGAATTCAAGAATGGTCCTCTTGTTTAGAGGATTAATGCAGTTCTACCCTGGATACAGCGATCACTCACAACCCTGCAACACATGATGGGATATCAGTGGCCTGGATGCACTTTCATATTTCATTAACAGGCACGGTAAGGATTAAGAAATGCCTTTTGAATGTCAAACTGCGATGTCTCATTTTTTAGCTGAATTAATCTATTTAAGAGCCTTTCATCTTCAACCAGATGGCAAAAATAGGCAACTAGTGAGGAGAAAATGCACAGATTACTGTCTGCAATGACATTTGCACTTTAAGCATAATGAAAAACAATTAATAGAGGCCAGGCTGCTGTAATGGAGCCCTTAAAAAATAAATAGTAATATTTGCTATAATCTGCATAATATGGTGTGATGCATTACTTGCTTTGTAGGAGTGTTTGCATTGAAACCAGTCAGATTAACACGAAGGGATGGATATATTTATGGTGAGCAATTCTTAAGATGAACCCAAAATGAAAAAAAATCACATTTAAATTGAAAACCAGAGAAATCAAGTTAGTTACAGAAGTAGCCAAGCCTGTACTGTTTGGCATAATAAACTGTATAATAAACCAATGCTGCTCTCCCAAAGTCTATTGGGAGTTACAAGTTACTTCACTTTTTTTTTTTGTAATATGACAGTCCTTCAAGAAATACAGCTGCAGACACAACGGAGAGAACAAATGCAATGGCTACCACTGCTCAAGACACACCACATGCACAGATACTCGGCAACAGAAACGTCTATGTATGTAAATATGCATGTAAATATTGCTTTCTCAGTTTATTTGGACTTGTTCTCAGTTTGAGGCACATCGATCTTTTCCCCGGTGATTAACTGCCAAATGCCCCCTCTGTAGTTCTCATTTCCCAATGCGTACAGAAGGGCATTGAAGGTGGGAGACGTCTTGGCCAGGATAGGTGCTATCTGCAGAGACAGGACACGACAGTTGTGGTAATTTACATTTTTCTTTGCAGAAAAACTAGACAAACATTATGGAAACATTACACAAGCTGTGTTGCTTATTAAAATGTTTTGGCTCTACGTGAGGCTTTACGTGTCTTTTTAAGTCTGTCACAAAAGGCAGGAATCTTCAAATTCCATGTTTACATGTTTGTTTTTGTGTCTGTTTTTATGTAACTCTGTAAATTGCGGCTCGTCTTGGCCAGGACTCCCTTGTAAAAGGGATTTTAAATCTCAATGGGATTTTCTTGGTAAAATAAAGGTAACATTTAAAAAAAAGGATTTATACAGTTTTTGTGCCAAAGTATACAATGATAGTCATTACCATCCTGAGCTTAGGTGAGACGAGGTTTGCATTCTCCACAGCAGCATAGAAAGCCAGGATTCCATAGGGGCCCCAGCAAAACAGCATAGTCTTCAGAGGAGTGTTTGGGTTGAACTGCCGAGTGAGAACAATAGGTAGAGCAGAAAGGATAAATGTGCAAAGGAATAAAAAGTGGGGAAAAGAGAGGATAAGAACAAAAATGATTAGCAAGCCACAAAGAGTGAAAGAGACAAAAATGCTTTCTGTCATGAGGTTTTCTGCTTGGAGGCAAGTCACATGCCTGGGTGAAAAAGAGGTTGTGTTAAGATCATTAATGCTAAGCTAGAAAACAAAAACAGTGAGTGAGTGAGTGAGCGAGAGGGCAGGTTGTTGTAATCCAAGGATCAAAGCAGACATTCTTGTGTGCCACAGTTCACACATACAGAGCAGCATTAACACCCTTAACATATACTGTAGCTATAAGCAGCTTTAGGTTTATTCATCTTGTTTTACTTGACGCTGTATTGTCTTTTCTTCAGCTTTGTGACCTCACACAGCTGATCTGTTTTTTGGCTTTAGAAAAGTTTTCTGTGCACACAAATGTGTTTTTGTGTCTTTGTTTTGGTTATTTACAGAGCAAAACTTTCTTTGGTTATCATGTCCACAGTCCGAGTTTAGATTTAAACGTTCTGCTCACATAGCTCCACAAATGTACGCTGCACTTAAGAGATGGTGGAAAACTAGGGTTTATGTTTGGTTTAAGATAAATATATGGTTCTGTTGTGAAGCCCTTTGTGATATATACCTTTATCTTTATGAATAAAATTTTACTTAATTATCTGCTTACTTACAAGGCTACTGCTACAAGGTGGATTTGTACTGCCTGGGAAACAGCCAGTCCATGATCGTGAGTGGACAAAAGAATACTTAAAGAAAAGTGTGAACACTCTGCAATATAAGAACAAATAGAGGGGGAATAGAGGGAGAATTTCCTGTTGTAAAGCCTTAATCAACCAATCAGAATGCATCAGTGGACTGGAAGCATTCTATGGTCTTTTTTTTTTTTTTTTTTTACTCAAAACCGATTTAAACTACTATTTTAGCACTTTGGCTCCATTCATTTAGGACTATACTGAGAGTGCAGTCTAGGTGAATTGCAGCGAATTTTGTTGCAACTGAATGAACTGACTTTCATTAGATGGGAACATTACATTAGCTTAACTTCTACAAACAGTTTGTTGTTAAGGTAATTTTATCAAATCAGCTGATAAACTGTCCCACACCCAGTGTTAATGTTGACTTTAAAATGGGCTTGCATCTAGCTTCACACTGTGAGTCAAACAAATTTGCTTACAGTGGGTTGCTTATCTTCCTCTGAGGATAGGTTAAAGACACCCAATTACCCCAAATAAACAACCAGTGATAATAAGATTAAGTCAGAGAAAAACTGACAGCACTCTTCATGTGTAATGCTACTTTAGCTAACTAAAGCCACTTATGGTATCGTAAAATGTGTTCCCATTGTTACTAGAACCACTTGCTGCAATATATGGGCAGTGAATTTATTGTTAAGAAGCCTGTATGTAGTTAGAGGCACACATGCTTATGCACAGTAATGCCTTTGCTGAAAATAGCCTGCTTTGAGTTTGTAAAATGGAAAAATCCCATCCGTCCCTCTATTTTCTGTATTGCCACTGACAGTGGGTGAGAAGCAGAATCCACCCTGGACAGGCTGCCAGTCCATTACAGGGTTAACACAGAGAGACAGACAGCCATTCATGCTCACGTCCACTCCTACATCAAATTTAGAATCACCAGTTAATCTTCATTGCTCTGGCCTGTGGGAGGAAACCGGAGCAGCCACAGAGAACCCACAGAAGCAGAGGGAGAATGTGCAAACATTACACAGTATTAAAAAGTCTCTATAATAAAACTAAAAAAGACAGAAAAATATTGTTGACTTACAAACAGGGCAATAAAAATGTCCCAGCAGCTATAATGGAACTCAGCTATAATGGATCTAACAAATAACTACAGCTAATAAACTCTGTCTGAGGAGTAGAGACGTGCAAATTCACTGGCTGTTAAATCCTGATCAGTCCATACTGAGGATACTTGTAGGAAAAGCTATGCTTACTCTGCTGTGCCTTTTAGGTAAATGCATGCAACTGCATCACTTTAGAGAGAGACTATGTATTTAGCTACTGTGTGTATATCAAATGTAACAAAGTAAACAGCTCATGATGATGTTTTGTTGAAACCTGGATTATAGACACTGAAATCTGTAATAGACATGACACTAAAGAGCAAAGTGACTCAAGTAAAACTCATCTTGAAAGAGTGACTTAAATCAGCTAATGATCAGTAAAATGTGTCTTTTGTCCTTTATATGATGTTCAAGGACTGATGTTCTTACTGAAATGTTGAAAAAGTCTGATTTTCAGACTTTTTCCTGTGTGCAGAATACGCCTATTTAACCCATATATTTTCAAAACAGAAGGGCTTTGAGGCCTCTTCCTTTTTAGATTAGTTTGGTCAGCCTCTCCACTTTGGCAAGGTGGAAATTGGCAACCCCAGATGAGCCAATCAGCTGTCCTTCAGTGCTCGCTTGTCTGCTAACTGGTTTACACACGTTTTAACTGAGGGTTGACAAACCAATGTATTGTCTTTAAAAAAAAATAAATAAATAAAATCCGTCCAATTTTAATTTGTCCAGGTTTTCCAGCAGCACTGTGATGTGTGCTTTGTGAATCTGTGGTGCTGAGATTGGGAAGAGTCTCCCAGCTCAACATGCAGAATGCATTCTGATCCGTGTGTATCAGGCAATCCCTACACACACATATTTAACCATCTGCAAGTAAATGAGAAGAAAAATGGAATTTTGTTTGTGCTTGAATTTGAATTTTCTTTTTCATTGGCAACAGTCTGAGAGTTGACTTTTATTGACTTTTACTCATTTGTTTTACATATCAGTTTTAATTATGTTTAATGTTTTTTTTAAATGTTTTTGTATTTTATTGTGTTTTTAATGTTAAGCACTTTGGTCAGCACTAGCTGTTTTTAAAGTGCTATATAAATAAAGTTGGCTTGGCTTGAAGCTCTTCAGAAGTGAAAATGGTTGGATCTGTAAAAATTGATTCACATTTGCAAATCTTGGTTTTTATTTCTAGATAACACCAAAATTATTTGTGTTTGTATTTTCTCTGCTTAATTTTGGCCCATAATTCACACCTGGACAATGCTCTGCCTCAAGGTTGTATGGCATACTTTCTCCCTTTTCAAAAAGTTTGACTATAAGCTATTTGATTATTACATAATTGCTTTTCTCTGGTGGAGTACTGGGTGTCTCCACCCGGCAGTTTGTGTTTGTAATGAAAGTGTCCCTCCAGCCAACTCGGATGACTGTAAGTAATGAGCTTATGCAACATAAAGTGGACCACCTGATTCAACCCCTGCACAACTCCACCATTGAACATTGTTCTTCTCGCTGCACACCAACTACTGCCCACTTTCCCAGCTAAAACTACTGATCTTCCCCCTGTGGTAATGACCTACATATATCCCAGTGTAAATGCTCCTCATTCACAGCCTGTTTTGTTTCTCTGAATAAGGGGCACATGAGGATATGGCGCTTACTCTAGGTTGAGGAGAATCCCTCCCTTTTTTTTTTTCCAGTGGGTGACTTCAAAGCAGGAAGAGCCTTTATAAGGACTACATATTTCTGAGGATTTATGACTCTGTTCTCATAAATGTCAGATTCTTAGATTTAGGAGTAATTCCTGAAAATCAGTTAAACTTGGTTTTGTTCTCTGTGTGTTTGTATGTGAATATTGTGCCTCCAATCTTGATATTTTCTTCTAATCATATATAAATAAAAAGCTTGTGGATATTTAATTTAGAGTACTTACCCTGGGGTTTCCTGTCTTCTTGAATTTTTGTGCAATGGACTGGTAAGAAGACATGACAACAAACATCTGGATGCCCAAGTTGAAGATGCTCATTGGGATCAAGTAGGACACGTAGTTTCTATGGAGAGACACACGCAGTAGGTTGAAAATAGTGGTAGTAGTATCTATATATCTTGATAACATCATGCAGAATATATGTGTGTATTCAGTACCTGTCTCCCTTGCTATAGTCCAATGTGCAGCAAGTCCTCAAGGGCTCATAATCATACTCTCCCCAACCAATGAGGGGCATGGCAGCCCAGAAGGCAGTGAACAGCCACACAAACACAGCCAGGGTGATGGCACTGCTCCACTGTAGCTTTGTCCCTGGGAAGAACAATGTTCTTTATGACTAGTTTAAACGCTGAATGCATATTCAAATACAGTTTTTTATGTTAGTTTTTTAAACTTCACACAGCAGCCAATCTGCAGTCATAGCAAAACTAATATGTTTCATTACAGCAGTTTGTTTGCAACATTTATGACAGTGTAACGAGCGGTGTAATAACCACTGTACTAACTGTACAAAATGAGGGACAAATGTTGAGGCGTTTCAGCTTGCCCATGCATCCTGGTATTAAAGATGTTTAAAAACAGGCACGGGACTTATTCTTAACACTCAAGCCTGTTTCAATACAGAGGTATCTGCCTATATTATAACAACTGTTCTATTTGCTCTTTATTAGCATATTCTGTCATTATTTTGTCTGTAGAAAATGTAAAGACAGCAGCCCATTTGCAATTGTTATGTACACATCTTTGCACCATAGGAGAGGTAAGGCACACTGCATTTGGTTTCATCGCTGTACAAGAACTCAAGCAGATATTGACTTACTAGTGCAGTACTGGTGATATCTGTCCCAGGCGATGGCAGCTACAAAGTGGATGCTGGCAAGAGCTGTCATGAAGCCCTGGAAACCATGAGTCTGGCATCCATCAGAGCCATAAGGCCAGTACCTGAAGGCAGAGGGTGTGTTCAAAGTTGAATGACATAAGAAATCCTTCAAACACCAATTTCTGCCTGCACAAATACACAAATAAAGCACTTGCATAGCATTTAATCCACGAACTCCTGAATTCTGACAGCAGCATCTCTCATCTCCTGATTGCAGTTTGAATATACCCCCAACTGGACTGCCCCTCCCTGAGCCTGATTCTGCTGGAGGGTTCTACCCGTTAAAAGGGAGTTTTTCCTTCCCACTGTCGCCAAGTGCTTGCTCATTACTTTTGTGTTTTCTCTGTAATCATTGTATGGTCTTTACCTTGCAATATAAAGCGCCTTGAAGTGATTGTTGTGATTTGGCACTATATAAATAAAATTGAATTGAATTGAATTGAATATGCTCTGTATCGATCCCCTCCAGCTTTAATCGTAATACTCTGCATCGATTATACAGCGCTGTACAGATGATTCGTCACAACAGGTGGCAGTAGCCTATTGTCAGCGGCATTATTTCCTCATTACATTTCATCCCACCCACATGCAGCTGGATATCGAGATTCATTATTAATGGGGCTGTTGCATCACTCACCTCAGAAAACTGGAGAAAGCGGCGATCGTGGCGTTCATGGAGATGCCAATATCAGCCATCGCTAAACTGAACACTAGGAAATTGCTGGGAGTCCTCAGCTCTCTTACTTTGAAGAAAGCAACCATTGTAACTGCATTTAGAAAGAAGCCCAGCAGACCTTTGGGGTGCGAACAAAAATACACAATTCAAATCACGGCAATGCTTACTGCGAAACAGCTCACACCTCAAGGCGAAAGAAAACACGCTCTGGTCATGCATCGCATTCATTTTTTGTTTTGCTTGCAGACCACAAGTGATTCATTTGCAATTATTAGACAGACAGCGAAACATTTCCATGCCAATGACCGGGTGGAGACGAGTCGTGGCATAGGTTAATGGCAAACACAGAGGGCAAAGTCCTCGTAGTATTTGGCTGAATTCCAAGACATAACTTACCCTCCACAAGCAGACAAGATCCCAAAGAAAACACATCGAACTCGGAGAAGCCCTCCGGTAAAGGGTAAGAAGCGACCATCCTGACGCCGATTTGACACACAAAAGTGCAGCTGTCAGAGACTCCTCTCAGTCCGCTTGTTTACGATGCCCTTCAGAGTGACCGAAGAGAGACCGCTTTTAAAGGGGCATTTCACGTGAATGCATGCAGTTTATTATGTAAAGCCTCTCTGTCGCCCCAATCCGTGCAGGAATGTCTTAATGAACGCAGAACGTAACCCTTAATGCGCATTTGCGCACCGCAACAATAAACCCTTCTATTAATTGCACAACAAGCCTTTGTGTTTTGGTGTCCCGGTGAGGATGCACACGCTGCTGAAGTTAAACGACGAGACGAGACGAGGCGAGCAGATTTGACTGAGCCCACAGCCGTGCGAATTGCTCAGGCTTGCTTTTAAGGAGGCACAACAGGTGTTTTTAAACCAAAGCCCACTGCCAATCAGAGCAACACTTACATTTAAAACCTCATCACGAAACATGAAAAAGAGCTCTCATTCACTGCAATAATGATCCCAGCAGCGTTTAGATCCTAAGTTTAAAAGGTTAAAAGTTACATCTGAGGCTGCAATGTTGAAAATACACAAGTGAATATATCTGTGGACATTTGCTGTTATCTCCAGGTAAAATATACATACAGATTATTCACTATCCAGATTCAAGTCAACCATATGCGCACCAGCCCTTTGCAGCTTTATATAATGTATTTGATGTGCTAAAATTCAGAACCGTTATCTTACCCATTGACTGACTGACACTAAGTATTTATTGAGAGCGCTCTACACAGGAGCCATGCTAGCGTTGCTGTTTTGTATCTCTGTTAATTTTTCTTGTGTGCAGAGAATCAAGATTTTGACAGACACACTGACATCAAGAGATTAACTGTGCCGGCTAGCTGCCTGAAATGATAGAGGATAAAACAAACTTGCACACTTTTGGAACAGCATCAAAAAAACAACATTATGCCTAAAGAAACTTCATTGGGGGGTGGGGGTGGGGGGTTCTGTGCTGTAAGAGCAAACTTTGTGTATGATAACAGTCAAGTTTGTAGAAGTGACATGAAATCCCACATTGCTCCTAAATTTCAGTGGAGTCATCATGTTTTAGCTTCATAACATATAGGGCTGGAGGGGGCAAACCACAATATTGCAGCTGAGGTCTCTCCCAGTCTCAGAAGGCTCAAGAATCTGGTTAAATTTAGATTGTAATGTAAAAAAAAAAAAGTGCTCCTTACATGAAAAAGGCCTTCATAAGGAGAGGCAAAGGTGCAAGAGACATTATTTGCAAATTATACTTTCTAAAAACAAATACAGTGTAGCTATGTAATATATTAGATTTGTGGGGCTATTACAAGGACTCACATTTAAATGCATGCATATAATACAAATTCATTTTAAATTCTTTGATATCTCTTGCTATTGACAGTGTTCATGCACTGCTTCTTTTGATCCCAGTGATAATAATGTATGATAAAGCAAACACCTTTTGACCACTAAGAATGATTTGACTTCATACATGCACTCTCTTTCTATGTATTATTAAGCTACAGGTTTTATTACTCTCTGTCAAACTTAAAATGAATAATAAGAAATAAATAAATAAAAAATCATATTGTGTATGACCTAGCTCTGACATTAAATGTGGTCTGGAGTCAACATACTTAGAAATGCCTGCCAATTGTAATGCTTAGTTTCCACTGCAATGAAAGCTTAGGGAACACAAGGCATGCACCAAGACATGTGCAGTATTTACCTACACTGGAAATCAATTGGAGGTATTTCCCTACTAGTGTGGGCATGTGTCCAAATGGGTTACTGAGGTGAAATCTAAAAGCCAGGAGTCTCTTTCACTCAAACTGAGCTAACATAAGTTCCTTGAAAATGCAGTCTTTTTCGTTTTATTATGTCAAATTATGTTGGTACTATTAGATCCCTGTTGATAGTTAGTTTACATGTGTACATGTATAGGTACATTAATGACATCAATGAGATGTGAAGGAAGTTTCTGTGGGACAATGATTTAATTTACTGCTTGGTTCTGACCTCATTTTGCAGGAAACCGAATTGATAACACTTAATAATCGGTCACTAAGGGTGTAATTCCCCTGTAATTATGTAATGTCAATGTGTTTTAAAAGTACAGTGTACTTACAGTGTAATATAGGGCAAAATTGTTTGTTTTCCACAAAATTACCAAGAAATTATGCAGTACTTAAAATTATTTAGCGTATCATTTCTGTCTCACTTTTTCTCATAACTTCATTGAATTCAGAAGTCATGCATTCGAAAATCACTGTTTTGTTTGAATCAAAATCGCTAATTTGCTTTCAAATACAAATTTTAATATATTCCTGTTGTAAAATTATGAATTCAAATCAGTTCCCCAGGTTAAAAAAAAAAAGAGATACCTGAATAATTAAACGATGAATGAAAACTTTCTCGGCGCACAGGCCCTGAGGCAGGAGCCACAGGCTATGATGTAGGGGCCACCTTGTGGCAAAACATAGTCCAGTCTACTCGCAGATTAACAGTCACGGCAGGGTTCAAATAAACATGCTACATTTGAGGCAAAGAAGAAGAAGGGGAAAAAAAAGCAAACATCACAGTGGATTATGACCATTTCGGAAGTGTTTTTCTGTGGTAATAAATAGGGACGTCTCTGCGCAGCCTATCCGATTCCGGGATGCAATACGCATCCAGATGAAACGAACGCCAGTCTTTTCGCTAATCCTTGTCTATCCTTTTTTATCTCGGGACTCATAGTAGTCTGATCACTATGGGGCAGCGAAGCGGTGGGACTGCGCCGTACGGATGACATTCCTGTAAATGAAAGAGAGAGAAAAATAAAAAAAAAAAACAAGTCTGATTGACTTTAGTGGGCGCAAAGCGGGCGCATGTAGGCAAATTTCGTATGCGTAAAAGTTGGCCAAAATGTTCCTCGTCCTGCTGTTGGGGCTCTACGTGGCCACGGGTCAACTTTTCTCCCCTGTCAGCTCCTGCCCTTCGCAGTGCAGCTGCTTTTACCACAACCTGAGTGATGGATCAAAGGCGAGGTAAGTTTTTTGACCAAAGGTATATATATGCACATATATAAACACACTATCTTGTGTTTTGTTTTCTGCGCAGGGACATATTTTCTTATCATATGAGGACAGATGTTTGCACAGAGGTGAACACGTGTACAAAAGATAATTCAGGGAGTGCAAGTCGCTCCAATTTTATTTAATGCAGGATTATCTTTCAAAGGCACTTTCAGCCTTTCAGCTCTGCCTTTTATGTGTTTTGATTGGACGGGGAATACATTTTTTAAATTATTATCCAGATGGCTTTTGCTGCTTGTGAACTTACTACAAATTTCTTGTTATTAATACTCGATTTAATTTGAACCTTTATTGATTTCTATACTATGCTCAAATGGAATTTGTGAAATCAACACAAACGTGTCCCTCTTTTTAGGAGCGTGATTTGCAATGATCCCGAGATATCTCTTGTGCCTGTCGGGTTTCCTGTTGATACCTCCAAGCTGCGAATTGAGAAGACATCCATCCAGCGGATACCAAGCGAAGCCTTCAACTACCTCTCCAGTTTGGAATTCTTGTGGATGTCTTTTAACACACTGTCCGCCTTGAACCCGGACAGTTTCCGGGGGCTTTATAACCTGGAAGAGCTTCGGCTGGACGGGAACGCCCTTATCGCCTTTCCTTGGGAATCTCTCATGGATATGCCCAGCCTCAGACTTCTCGATTTGCACAACAACCAGCTCACCTCCCTGCCCGCGGAGGCCACCACTTACATCAAGAACCTCACCTACTTGGACCTGTCCAGCAACAGTCTGCTGACCCTACCTGCAGAAGTCCTGTCCACTTGGCTGGCTGCAAAGCCTATACAAGGGCCAGAGAGCTCCAAGATGATACTTGGTGAGAGACAGTGCTCATCCTGACATCAAATCTCCCTTTAAATCCTCTAAAGTGCACTTTAGATGCATTGTCATGTTCTGCATATGAAGGAAAGTGTGTTAATTTAGTGCAAAGCAATATTTTTAAACATCAGCTTAAGAATACATACTGTAAGCAAACCATCATTTGCTAATAGTAGCTGCTTTTGGTGATAAAAAAATATGTCCTATTAAAATTTTAAAAAATTATACACTTTGGAAAAAGTAACATTTTGTCTTTTAATTTCAATTTACCTCTTTAACATCTTTGATAGGCAGTATATTGATGTTTAATGCATGTCTGTACAACAAACTGTAACATAGTTGTACAGTAAGCAGATTTAAATGGTTTTTGTCCAAAACTATATACCGCATCTCTAATTGCAGGTGGACTTCAATTATGATTTGTCAGCAAAAAAAAAGCACTTCAAATTGTATATATAAAAATACTATGCACTCTGTTGGTACACTTCATACAAGCATATGTGTGTGTGTGTATGAAACTGCTCTATGATCATTTCAATAAGCAGGTGATGTGATCAACAAGAACTTTCACTATATGTGTGAGCAGCACGACAGTTCTAGGGAGTGTGAAATGACAGCAAAGCTTGACCTTGATCTCCTGTGCGCTTCCACCACCGTCATCATCACCATCACCATCATTGCCATAGTCACGGCCTTGATGTAGTTTATGAATTAAATGTCAATCCTCTTACAGGATTAACATCCTAACATAAACACTAGCCATCTGCAGGCTGGTCTATCACTTTGCCCACAACTGGACACTTGTCTTCCTCCTGTTCCCTCACTTGTACCCTTGCCCTCAGGTCTCCATGACAACCCCTGGGTGTGTGACTGTCGGCTCTATGACTTGGTCCAGTTCCAGAAGTCTCCGACTCTTTCGGTGGCTTTCATCGACACAAGACTCCGATGTTCGGCTCCGGAGAGTGTGTCAGGGGTCCTGTTCAGCGATGCGGAGCTCCGTCGCTGTCAGCTTCCACGTATCCATACAGCTGTGGCACGAGTCAGGAGTGCTGTTGGAAACAATGTTCTCCTCCGGTGTGGGACCATTGGGGTCCCTATACCAGACTTGACGTGGCGCAGGGCAGATGGACGACTCCTCAATGGAACAGGTGAGTCAGCAGCTATTTGGATGTCAGGGTCTTTCACTGGGTTGTGCCTGAGATAAGATGATTTTGTCTGCACTGGAGTGCTGCTGTTAATTAAACAGAGAGCTACTAGTAGTGTTAGTAAGTCTGAGTGACAGCTATTGCCACCATGGTGAGTTATGCAACACTGATGATCAATGCAACATTGTGTAATTACCAGCTTGTTGTCGTCTCTTTTCACATTTGTCAAAGGGGACATTTCTTGGGTGTCGAATTGAATTTGAATTTTTTTCTATATTATTTTTATTTTTTCATCTGCTATTGTGTAAGAACCATATTCTTCCCTCTCTGCCACCACAGTCCAGCAGGAAACCTCAAAGGAAGGAATCACCTGGTCAATCCTGAGTGTCCCAGCCGTGTCCTTCCGTGATTCAGGGAAATTCATCTGCAAAGCCACTAACTATGCAGGGAACGCTGAGGCTGTTATTTCTCTGATTGTCTCTAACTCACCAAAACCAGAGGGGAACCAAACGAACAATGACAAGAAGCCCAAAGTAAAAAAACCAAACCAAATGGGCAAAGCTGCCTACCAGGAGAAACTGGTAGCCAGATATGTGGTTCCAACCTCCACTCCTTCATCCTTGCCTGCCCTGGATCCTGACCTTCTGCCTGGTCTTGGACCTGATTCTGGACTATCCAGTTACAGCCTGGCTGAAGGAGACACCCCAGGGCCTGCCACCTCCCCAAACTCAGATGCGCTGCTGGATCTGGAGAAGACAAATCTAAGCAACTTGGCAGCCAACGCCTCTTCATTACAGCAGGACCCGGACAGAGTGGTTCGCTCAGTAAAAGTTGTGGGGGACACAGACAATACAATTTCTCTGAACTGGAGAGCCCCTAAAGCCAAAAACACAACAGCATTTAGTGTGCTCTATGCGGTGTTTGGAGAGAGGGACATGAGAAAAATCAATGTTGGAGCTGGGCAGAACCGTGTAACCATTGATGGGTTAGTGCCCAGGACCAAGTACATTGCCTGTGTGTGCGTGAGGGGTCTAATCCCCAAGAAGGAGCAGTGTGTCATATTTTCCACTGATGAAGCAGCTAGTGCTACTGGTACCCAGAAGCTGATTAATGTTATTGTGATCACAGTCGCCTGTATCATTGCAGTCCCGCTCACTGTTATTGTATGCTGCGGGGCGCTGAAGAGACGTATTCAGAAGTACTGGGGAAAGAAATCAAAAGACATCCAAGATTCATATGTTACCTTTGAAACACTCTCCCCTGGCACAAAGGCCAAAGGGCTTGAGGGCGAGTATTTGAACAGACTGAACCCCGAGGAGTCCAACCGGCTGCTGTCAGCCCGCTCCAGCCTAGACTCCGAGGCCACTGCTAAGATAGAGGGACAGCCTAATGAGTACTTCTGCTGACGTCATGCTCCAGCTCCGGCTCCTGCTCCACATCATCTTCCCCGCACTCATCCGCACTCACGTCACAATCCAAACCCTAAAACTAATTCGCGTGCCCGCCCCCACCCCCACCCGCACCCTCATCCCCATCTCCACCCACATCTGTATCCCCAGCACTACTTGTATTCTCCCCCTCAGCAGCATCCTGACGTCAGTCCCCCTCCCACACGCTCCCATACACCCACACCATGGGATTCCCCCCCACCCATTCCGCCTCGCTGGATAATGCCACCAACTCCACCGCCACAGAGAGCCAACTTCTATCAAAGGACTTTTGCACGCTGCACTATAATGGAAATATCGGTTTAAAGAATTTGGTTAACTGGGTATTTCTGGAAAATCTCGTGTTTCTTGCAGATAGCGTGAAACCCACTGGACTGTTATACACATATTCATCTATTAATATTAAAATCCAAGCTCATTCATGCTTTTGTGTCTAAAAGAATGTTTTTATCACTAAGCCTGTTAGAGAAAAACATGATATATGAAGTGAAAGAGCATGGCAAACATTGTAAGTTTTATTTCACCTCACGTGCAGTGCCCAGCGAAGAAACCTCTTCAACCCAGTCTGATTTAAAGGGAACTCAATGGTAGACAATCCATTGTTTATATCATATATGTATGTGTATGATTTGTAAATACTTTATTGGATTATGTACACTTACATATACAGTTAATTCTGTGCCTCTGTATATATCTGTCATATGTTCTCAGAGAAGATATACACATAGGCATGGTTCAATACTCTGGTGAATGGACAGAAGCTGGAGCTGGAAAGAAGTACTGAAAGACTGAACTATGACATGATGTAAATAGGGTAGAAATGATGCAAACGGAAACATTAAATAATTTATATTTCCCACAATGAGACACATACTTAAAATCTCTCTATGTACCTATTTTGTGCCACCTAAAGGCATCATTACCCCATTAAAAGTAGATCTGTTCATTCCAATGATACGTATGTATTTGAATATAGTTAAATAAACTTTTATATGTACTTGAGTGAGCTTGTATGTTCTTATAGCTCTGTTTCAACGCACCACACTAATCTGTTCTCGACTTCTGTTTTCATCCTGAAGATATCATAGGTCTATGTAGTCTGCTAATTTTCAGCAGTTAGTTCAGAATCTACAAACTATCTCCACGTTGGTCTAAATCCTGGATTTGTAAGTTGTAATAGCTTTGGTGATGTGAATAAATTGTTTGCTAATACATGAATCATAAGCTATTAATAAAAAAACAATTTTGTGTCACCAGATTATGAAAAACTCTTCTTGCAGGGGTTTTATCCTCCAGAGGCACATTTTTTTTTCGTTTTGGCTCTTTAATTTATACCTAAGGGACCTTATTTAATCGAAAAATCTGGAAAATATTCATTTAAGTAAGTCAATTACCAACTTATGATCTTTTATAACGGCAGATTTAATGTCTCAAACAATGTCAAACATTTAACTATTTATGACTAATCAGAAAGTGGTGCAAACTTAAAGGTACAGTGGGTCAGACCTAGTGACACTAAGTGCGTGCCTTGCCCAAGATTTAGATGTCACGTCTTCCTGCACTGTACATCAGGGATTAAGCTTAATAGGCTTCTGTCGTCTGCCGCACTCGACATGTCTGGAGCACGAATGTAGCCCTCAAATTAAGGGTTTTTCTTCTTCTTCTTCTTCTGCGGACTATGGAAATAATTTGTTACCTGCTAGTTATAGTTTTAATAAACATTCAGGCGTGTGAAACGTTTCCTCAGTGTTTACCCGGGTGCAGCTGTGTAGAAGACCGACATGGAAGGTAAGACCTGATTTCAAGCAGTTCTGTCCTCACAGGTATTTTTATACTGCTTATATATCAGTGGGTGATGGTGTACAAGTCAATGATACAGAATATAGTTGTATGAAAAACAAAAAACAGAATAGATGTCCTTCAGAAAGTGACATTTGTTTTTAGATTTAAGTTGGATCCTAGTACACAAACAGATAATCGAAAAAAAGAAAGAAAAAAAAAGAATACTGTGATCATATAAACTCTTCCTTTTAATCTTAGGTCGCTAATATGTATGGAGGAGAGCGCGTTTGGGGCTATACCACAGAACCTTCCACATGAGTTGACCAAAATACGAATAGAAAAATCCCACTTTACAGAAATACCCAGAGGAGCTTTCTCAAAAACGCCGACCTTGGAGAACTTGTGGTTGAACTTTAATGATATCACACTCGTAAACTCAAAGGGTCTGGAGGGTTTGAGGAACTTAACCGAGCTCCGATTGCAAGGAAATAAGCTGCGGTCAGTACCATGGACAGCGTTCGAGGACACGCCGGCCCTCAAAATCCTGGATCTAAAGCACAACCAGCTGGACGTCCTGCCGGAGCATGCGTTAAGATTTTTGCCAGGTCTGACTTACTTAGACGTATCCTTCAATCGTCTTACGGTGATATCGAAGGAGGTCTTCCAAAACTGGCCTCTCTACCAAAAACTACAGAACATGGAGGAGCGGGAGGCGACCATATCCGGGCCGAATGTCGTCCTGGCGCTCCACGACAACGCATGGCTCTGCGATTGTCGTCTGAAGGGCTTCGTGGAGTTCATCAGGTCCCTGAGCCCCCCGATTATACTAATGAACTCCTACTTGACCTGCTCAGGGCCGGACTTTAGGGCGGGCAAGTTCTTCCATGAGACAGAGCTACAGGCGTGCATGAAGCCTGAAGTCAGCACCCCGTCCACCAACATCAGCCTGCCTCAGGGCGCCAACGTCACCCTGCTATGTATCGCCAAGGCAAGGCCAGACCCTTCAGTGTGGTGGACATATGGCTTGAAGATAATCAGAGGATTTCACGGTAAGAGTGTGATGACCATAGGGTGTCATTTACACGGCAATTCACTCGATAAATTGCAATACAACTGATAGTGAAACACACATTTAAATCATGGACAAGCAAACTTTCGTTAAGATTAAGAGGATTAAAACTCCATATATGAACACCGTGATGTAAGCACCACCAATCTGCACAACACCATCAGTGTTGATTAAGAGTGTGCAGTGTTGTCTGCCTTGTTGGGCAATCTTGTAATTAACTAAACCTCTGCGTCATTAGACTTGACCTACTGTCTAATGGTCTTGGTCGTGGTCTTGTCTAGTGGAGTGCTTACTGCAGATCAATGATTTCAAACAACATGTAAACCAATAATAGCCAGGCTACTGCCCCCACTTGCTATCCCACCACTATTTCTGTTCCTGAAACTTATCTGGCTTATTATTTTAAGTGATAATAAATATTCCTAATGCAAACATTATAACAATACTGAGCCATGCAAATAAAAGAATTACAGTTTACAATGTGAGATCACACTAGGATAATTATTATCTTAAATCTCTGATTTAGTGAATAAAGAAAAACAAATCATCCACTATTTTGACTTAAGAAGAACAAGAAGTAGTTTAAGTTGCTAAATTGTTGGGATTTGCTGTTGACAGAGATACGGTGCAGGTATCTTTGTCACAAGTTATAGAAAATGTAAATTTTTAGCTTTCATATTTTTGGTCAGGAAACATAGTCAGTGATCACTTCACCTTACATTTACACAATATTTGATGAGCATTAGTTGTTTTTTGTGACATGCCGTGGACTGAGCAAATAACTGTTTAAAACAACAATATGCAATGTGTACAATCTATGGATACCCAATACAGTATAGGACTCTACTGTTATTTCTTCTTTCTGTGTTTGTGGAAGATCAGCTGCAGGACATTTTTGTTTAGCCTTTTTTTATGAGGAAAAAACATTATTATTCTCTAATTTTCAAAGCATTTTACTCTGTGTGTTTGCATGTCCTATAAATAACAGTGGATACCCTTAATGTACTCCCAGAATCTCAGGAAAGAGTGGATGATGACACCATCAGATCCCTCCTGGTGATCCCCTCTCTCCATGCAGCTGATCATGGTGTCTACACTTGCACTGCTGTCAACTTCATTGGAAACTCCTCTGTTAGTGTTCTCCTAGAGGTGCGCTCTGCAGGAAGTTCCCAGTCATCTCTCCTCCCAGCTGCACCGAGTGCTGGTGATGAAAATGTCTACATTGACATCCGCATTGCCAAGCAGACAGTACGGGGTATCTCTATCGAATGGTTCGCCACCCTAGAACGACCTGCTGAAACCTGGTTCACGATCCACTTCGGTCGTGCAGATGCTGACAAAAAAGAAATGATCTACATTGGCCCTGGGATTAATTCTTACTCCATCTCTGACCTGATGCCTGCAACCAAATATGAAATCTGTGTAACCCTCAAGAATCGTGCACCACGTCCAGAACAATGCATTGTCTTTGTAACAGGAAGTGACATCACTGAGAAGGAACAGAGGGAGAAGCTGATACATATAGTGGTGATAGTTTTAGCCATGGTCCTGGCGGTGCCTATAGGCATGTATGCTTGCACCACTGACATCAAGTTTGCCTGTTTGGAGGGTATAATGGAGAGCTGGAAGAACCGAAGGAGAGACAGAAGCTCAGCAGGAGGGATGGAAAGGGAGAGGCAGGGTACCTTCGACAGTCTGCAGGCTGCCAGCGACGAGGGCCTGGTTAATAAAGATTCCAGTGAAGACAGGAAGGTGAGGAGGAGGTCAGATGACAGACTGCATAAAGCCAAAGCTGACCACAGCAGACTCACAGCTGAACTATATTGAATAACCATTTGTTAAAACCAATGAGGGAAAACATGACAGTGATATGTTATAGAACAATGTCTCACTTTCTATTTTTGGAATATATAATAGAAAAAAACAGATCTACAGCACTGTGCAAAAGTCTTGAGCCACCCCTTATTTTTTCATATTTTGCTTCCAAGGAGACAAACTTATTTGTAATTTTTTAAGTGGTCTTGAGCAGTAGTTCTCCAGGCTTTCTAAAGATCTTCTAAAGTATTTATTTGGACATTGGTTGCTTTTTTCACTAATTTTCATCATTGTTAATGACCATTATCATTATCATCATCTTTCCCTCTAGGTACATTTCACTTGGCCTTTGGGCGTTCCTGACTGAATATATAATCCAGAAATTGCATATTTCTTCTCATCTGCTGTGCATCAGTGTTCACCAGCCTTTCCACTCTGTTCTGTATCTTTCTCGGGTTAAGTATATCAAATAGCACCTGCTTCTGGGGTTCACCATTTTCCAATCGGCATACATGACCTATATATTTCAGATGTTGCAAATAACAGAAGTCGTGATTTGGCCGTTTTCAGAGGAATGTTTCTTGTTCGTTAATCCACTTAACAGCATCCTGTGAATCAAGCATTTAAAAAAGCGCCTGTGTCTACACATAACAAACAATGAACCAATTTAAAATTGTATCTTTTGGTAACAGCCTGTTGCAAAAATACATCATTTATTCCCATTTCTTTAGTTGAATCTATGAAAAATATCAAAGATAACACAGTCTGACAGGAATATAATAGTATTTTTGCACCAGCAAGGTGATTCCCAAAAAGCTATTAGCTGAAAACCTGGCACATCTCAGCATGGTGTGCAATATGCCCTTAAAAGAAAAATGAATAAACTGGACAGTGGAGGACAAAAGAAGACCTAAAAAAAAAAAAGAGCTGACACAGGCCCCGAGAGACGCATCTGGCCCTTCAGTCGATCAATCAGCTGTTCACCAAAGCCTCATCAGAAATAGTCTCAGTGGAAGGGTGGTTGTCAAGAAGCCATTCTTAAGGAAGGGGAACCATGAGAAAAGGCTGAGTATGCCAAATTACACAAGAACTGGACCTTTTTTGAATGATGAACACAGAAAATTTTGATCCACCATCTGAAAAGCATCTGATTGGCAACAGCTTCATTTTTCAGCACAAACACATTGCCAATGTAGTAAAAGCATACACTGATAGAAAAACACATAATGGAACACTAGCAGTCATGGATTGGCCTCCACAGAGCCCGGGCCTCAACAGAGAATGGAACAAGAGGCAGCCAACATCCACAGAAGAGCTTTTAATTTCCTCTCAGAAGCCTGGAGAACTATTCCTGAAGGCTAACATAAATTATAAGAAAACTTGACTAAGTTGAAGAATAAATATTGACTTTCGAGCTTGTTAGAACTGTACAAACTCTATTTTTGTCTTATTTACTTCCATTTATGTTAACACGTTTTTTTTTAATACATCTCCGAGCCTATTTCCCATTTTCCTATCAAAATATAAAGAAATGAGGGGTGGATCATGAATTTTGCACAGTACTGTACTTTATTAGGCTTACTTTACTACATTATTCAGGGGAATGACAATATTTTCTGCCTTGGTTTTAATCTTATCTCTTCCTCTGTTCTAGGCCGAGGAGGTTGTTGCAAAGATGTGAATGATGGCCGTTGTGTCAAGGATTTGCACCAGGGTAGAGACTGTGCTGAAGTTGATTTTTTTTCAGTCTGAAGTCTAATATGTCTCTCTTGCATGTTTAGATATCAGTTATCACTCACTTTATATTTCTACTTTTTTGGAAACCTTTGCTATTGATTTAAATCAGAGTTATGTGCTAGTACTTAAAATTACATGTGTATTGATTCCACCTCATTTCCTTCTCATGCTAAAACTGTCAGTTAGGCTGAATCTTGATTAAGAAAAAACAGATGTTGATTATGTGAAATAATTGTGCACAATAATTGTGTCAATAGAAAATGTAAAATTTTTGTGTAATAGTGCATATATACCCCAACCTGTTATCACAAGTATATGCTAAAGTGGTTGTTTTACTGCATTTTCTACAAATTCTAAAAAGTTTTTATATCAAGCGTGTGTAAATGTGCATATGCTGAATTAGCACCAGTTACTATAGATTCTTTTAAATACCCAACATAAAACCTTTTATTTTAAAACATACTGTGTGTTGTTCATTGTCTGTTAATCCCTTTTTCATAGTTCTTTTAAAAGCAGAATAATGAGGGAAAACTCTCAATCAAAGGACAAAACCTCAGTCTTTTCACTCTTTTATGTAGTTTGTGGCTGTCAGAGAACACAGGATTCTTTAGGCTGCATATTCTAGCTAGGTAACGATTTAAAAATCAAATTGCAAAAATTCTCATGTTGCATCTGAGTTAAATTCCTCCATAATATATTTAAGCACAGGGGAAGTTTCCCTTTCATAGACATAATGTTGAAATTTTCACCACAAGGCATTCAGTGAAATTCTTTATGTAAACTGTAAAGTTTTATTCATATATTTTTAATCCTATCTCTGTCACTGTACATGTACGTCACAATTCCTGTCTCTTTTCCGTGAACACGCCACACAGCAATGCCATGCCACATCACACATGATCTGCACTGACCAACCCACACAGATGGCACATCGGATATCCCTCGGCCAATGGCATTGTTCATTTGACATAATACCCAAACACTGGCATCCTTTCCAATATCCCCTCCTGCCGTCACTGTATGATCAGATCACACAGGCCCTCTCCTCCATCTCCATGTGTTGTCCCCTGTGACGCAAGAAGATCAGTTCATCTCTGATGGGGCTTGCATGTATTCACTTAAGATCAGGGTTTTAAATGACCGGCTGAGATTGGCAGCTCTCATTTTCTGGAGCACCGATACATCTGCTTTCTTTCTTGTTCAGATGTGTTTATATGATTTGTGGGTGGGGGATTGATGCCGCTTTTTGTTGTAATCCTTTTCCACTGTCCATGACACAATACATTCTGAATTCTGCAAGCACACAATTTCAGCTATTTTAGCACAGAACGGCACAGGATTTATCTTGTTTTTTTTTTCTCCACTTACCCTAATGTTGCATAAAGCAGTGCATTAATATTGACCTCACCAGCAGTAACATTCAACAAGCAGGTAACCCTTTACACACAAGGTTTGATTGTGTTCTAGCAAGGAAAACACATATTTTATTTACCATTTAAACTCTCTATTGCTTCAAACATATTCTAGGTCTTCTGAACCCTGCATGCTTTCTTTCACTCTAAAGCATCAATGCTCTTTGCAACTTTCCACTCTGTAATCCTCTATCAAATAGCCCAGTAATCCTGGCTGCCTCTTACATGTCATAATGCATGATCATTTGGGCTCCTCCTCATATTCCCTCATTTCACTCCAGAGCATTAACAGCTTGCAAAATTGAAAAAAAAAAAAGAGTAAAAATTTGGGCTTGGATCCTCAAAAATCTTTAAGAGTGTGCTGACCTGCAAAACAGCACACTGCAGTTTTGCAGAGAAACCCTGTATGCATGTAGATTTTCTTTTATTATAGGCTGCTCTTCATTGTACCGGAGGCGGAGACTATTCATCATTGTAAACATATAGAATGTGTCAGCTGAGATTGCAAAAAATTCAATTCCAGTCACACACATCTTGTCGGTTCAAACTAGATCAGGGCAGATGAGCTTTGCATTTTAGCCAGCTATGCAATATTGTGGAAAGATGAACAAGTTGGTCTTTGGATTAGAGAGGGTAATCTGCAAATTTCATGTTTTATGTAACTTTGAAATAGTGTGCATGTTTAGCTGATGTCTACACAAATACCCAGTGAGTGGTTTAGTGTAACTTCATAATTAGTAGTGCTGACATTGACATTGGATCTGAGGAGAGCAAAAGGGCTTGTATCAGGATAATATATTACATATTTGCAGAACATCTGGTAAGGTTTTATGAAAAAACAACAGCATCTACAATATTGTTGTGTGAGGCCTTCTTCAAGCATCCCACTGTAATTTCTGTTATGCATGTTCTCATCGCGCTCCAAGACTTTTATTCTGTGCTCAAATTATGGCAATATCTCAACACACACTGCAACAACAACCTTTGCAAAGTAGAGCAGTAGTCTGAAGTCTTTTTAAACACCTTATTTGTGTTTCATCTTAATGACAGTAGTCCAAGCAGCTTCTGCTGTTACCAGAAAGGGGCAGTAGAGTACATTTTGCAAGCTCATTAAGAAGGCGTTGGTCTTAAACTAATGACATCAAAGCTGTGTTTGTGTGTCTCTCAGTGCCTTCAAGGCTACAATTGAACGATCTGAAACATATGTTCTCTGGACAGGCACAGCTGGGTGTGACAATACACGTCACGTTAACGCAGTGGCGGTCTGCATGTCTGAACGGTCAAACCAGTGATCTGAAAGATAAAATAAGTTTTTCAAGTTGTAAATGGAAACTTGTCAAAAAGTTAAATTGGGTAGTGGAGAAGTGGAAATACTGCACTCACTGTGACGTGACGTTCTTGTACTTTACTATTTTCAAATTATGCAACCTCCCAGTCCTTCAGAGTAATTTTACTCTACTACCTTAACTTATAGTTTTCAGTTATCCTGCAGATTTGGATATTCAGTTTAAAACATGCAATAATTATACAGTTTCAAGCACCCATGGGTAACCTAAATTAAACAGCCTGTTCCTATTTTTAAAACCTATAGCTTATAATTTGATAATATCTCTCAGGGAGCGCTCTAAATAAAGTTATGATCATGTCTCAGTTTTGGAATGAGGGATTAGTTTATCATTTTCAATAAAAAACAAAAAGTGTTGTGTTGTCGTTATTTAAGTAAAACTACTTTTATTTTGAAAAAGAAAGTTCTTTAATTAGTAGTAAAGTCCAAAAATCCAAGTGTTTTGTGACAATTTTTCTTTGACAAAAACCACATCCACTGATACACCGCCACACAGTAAACAGAGGAAATAATAAAGACCCAGAAAATAAACATATGGCAGCTGCTACAAAACGGTGATCCAAACAGTGCTGCACACCTGCAGAGTCGGATTAAAGGCTCTTCTAATGTGAACTTCCCCCGGGCTGATCTCTTCACAGAGTTCAAGTGTCATGAAATCTCTTGTAAGGAGCTTGGTTAGATCCTAAACAAACAGTCTCACTTGTTGAATTCGGAATGACTTCATTTCCAGTAATAGAGTTGTGTTCAAGAATTTTAAGTCACTGGTGTGCCAACACATAAATAAGAGGGATATATCTGTCACAGAATGATAACAAACATGGGAGGATTCTTTTTAAATAAAAACTGTATTATTGATATACAAGGAGTGGAGCTCTTAGTGGTTTTAGTACATTTCAAATTTATACACAGGCACACAAACACACAAACAAACCACTGTTAGCGACTGAGTTAATTTTTCACCTTGAAAGCATCAGACTACACAACATTTCCACCTCAAGAGCCATTTCTTGGCTGCACTGGAGGTTTTTTTTTAATCATCACACAGGACTGAATGAAATTAAAAATTTCATTTCCAGTTCTTCTCCTTTCTAAATTCATGAGATGATCTGAGTTCTGAGGGCGAACAAAAAAGAACCTTGTGTTGAGATTGATTTGTGAGTGGTGAAACAACATTAATGGCCTGACTTTCTCTTCTGCTCCAGCCTCATCTTGAGCTCTGAAACCAGCGCTCTGTTCATAGAGTCTTGTCTAGTTATCATTGGCTTCTTTTTAGGTCTGGGTGCCACGGTTGCTGAGACTGTGGGGACGGCCCACTGCCTCTCTCCTGGGATGCAAAAAGGTGGTGGAGGTACACAGGGTGGCGGTGGAGGTGGCCATTGCCTCAAGATCCTGCCGGCATTGTTGTTATAGTTGACATTCTCCACGATTACCTCTGGTTCCCCCTCTTCCTCTTCAACCTTAAATTTCTGTTCCTTATTTTCCGGCCTCTTTACGGGTTTTTTGAAGAGCCAGGTGTGCTGTGTCTTTTGCCTTCTCTTTACACGTCGGTTGGGCAGGATCCGGTTGGACTTTTTGTTGCGCATGAATGTTACGGTGGAGATGATGACTGTCACTATGATCATGAGACTAATGATACCAGCAAGTATGCCTAGGATTTGCAAAGGCTTGTTTCTATCGTGCAATAAAAATGATCCCAAAGGCCCCCCTTTGAGTTGGGTCTGTAAAAGAGCACAGGGAAAATTCACATCCATGGGAGTGAAGTCACACAAAACTGATTTAAATATGTCAAGTTTATGTTTTTTGCACTTTGTGCATTCACTGTTTGATAAGATATGTGAAATAGCTCTTTAGTACCATTATAAGATATATAAAGAGAATGAGAGAGAGAGAAAAAAAAGTTCAATTTCTTATTAAACATGATTTAGTTGATGAACGAATGAATGTATTGGCTGCTTTATCTACAATTTTTATTTAATTAGTATTCTACTCTGTTTATATTTTGTCAAGACAAGATCAGAGAGGTTGTCTGGGAAACTAGCTGAGACCATTCAGCATCTGAGAATGAAAAAACGAATTGATGTATGAATTAAACAAAAGCATAAATAATGTGTTTAATTTCATTGTAGTGTCATAAAGTCAGTAAAAAAAACATGGGTAAACAAATTGTGTATAGGATAGTTTATATTGTGCTCCTGTACTCTTTTACAGACACAGCCTTGTTGTACGATAAAATCCTCTGGAAATAGATTGCTACAAATTGTTGGTACCACAGGGTAATAACAACAGTACTGCTGTGCTGATGATCTCAGGGTGAGCTTCCTTTATGGCACAGACCTCCTTATAATCTTTCTGATCTTGCCCTGAGGTTGCACACGGGTCTTTTTCAGAGAGCTGCAGTACATAACAGTTGAAATGAAGATTGTCAGTGTAATGGCAAAGCTGACAATGGTCAAACAAATCCCGAACACTGTCCCGGGACGTTTCCTTAGGCTCAAGAAGTATGAGAAAAATCTGGATTTGATCTGAAAACATGACAATTGCATTTGTGTGAGATTCAGTTTTGTATGATTATACATTTTTAAATGTAGTTTGTATGGTGTTTTAAAACTCAATGAATAGTGTATAAAAATAGGGAGAGTTACACTATGGACTTTCAGTCTGAAATCATGCTGTAAATATGCCCACTGGCAAATTGCATCTGCGCAGGATTATTTCTACAATGTTGACACTTCAGTTTTATTTTTCTTGCATTCTACATATAAAACCATAAGCAGAATGAATTTTTCATGCTCATATAATATCGTACTGGATTTATCAGGAAGGCCTCATGCAGATTTCATTGTCACATTGCTACTCATTTACTTTGTTACAACTTACAGCTTCAGTGATGTCAATCTTGACAACAGCAGTGGTGCTGAAGGATGGCTGACCAAGGTCCCGGGCCTGCACCACCAGCGACCAGGTGCAGTCTCTCTTCTTGGTGATGTTCTGAATGATAGCCATTGACTTGATGTAGGACTTCAGCATGATCTCCCCTGTGCCGGCGTTAATGTCAAAGATGTTGTTGTCTGGCTCAGCTTTCATGATGGCATATTCGATAACATTGTTGGGGACCTCTGCATCATCATCTACAGCCTGTGGACAGAAGCAATGGTACTGACAATAATCACTTTTACTGAGTTTCATTTAGTCTTGAGAGAGCTGTATACCTCTATTTTCACCGGAGCTCCAATGACCATGGTTGTCTCAAGGAAGTTATCATAGAAGGCAGGTGGGTGGTCATTCAAGTCCAACACAGTCACAAAGACTTCAGCCAGGCTGTATTTCCCCTCCGTGTCCTCTGCCTTCACATAGAAGTTATACTTCGACCTCACCTCAGCATCAAGGCTTGCCCACGGCTGGGTGTAGATGATCCCAGAGTCGGGTTGGATCAGGAACCTGCAAACAGGGTTTACAGTGCGTCCTCTGTAAACAAACTTTTTTTGTACAATGCATACCAATACACTACGTAGGTTTCAGCATTTTATACACATTTATTATTGTATGTTATGTAAACCTTCTGTCCTCAGGCTAGGGTTAGCGGAGTCTCGATTTTCTGATCTGAACACTTGCACTTCTTACTAAATCTCTGCTCTGATTCTGACACACACTGCTGCGTTTTGGAGCTTTAGATTTACTATAATGTAGGCTGCTAATATCCCTAACCTCAAACTCTTAGAGAGATAGTTAGGTCTAGAAAGGTCTTGTTTTTAAGCTGTGCTAACACAAATAAACCTTATTACGTCTAGAAGCCATATTGTTTTTTTATCACCCAGTCAAATCCGACTGGCTTGAAAAGAGCTCTTGTAACCTTTTAAACTACATAAATAGTGTGTATTATAAAGCAATTGTTCAACAATTTGTGGAGTGATTTTGTGACTGTGTAATATCTTTTATAAAGTATGGAGCAACAGCAAGTCTTAGCATAGTAGCTAGCTTTACATAGTCTGGAAGCAGGATTTTTAGTTGTATTGGTGGAGATACTTTTCAGAATCCTGTCTCACAGAAAAGTTTCTTAACTTCACCAAAATCCAAAAACTGTCAATAAACTGAACAGACAAGATGCAACAAGTGGGGTTTCAGTAGGAGCCAGTCAAGCTGAAGTGCAGTGGTTCTTAAACTCTGGGGGCAGGCACAACTGATGGGGCACAGAGCCACTCCAGGTGAGGTGACGACAACCAGGGAGAAATATAGAAAATAAGTTTAACAGTATTATTTTTTTTAATGAAAATCAACAAACAGGATGCTATTGTGCTGACCTGTATATTACTAAACTTCAACTTGGTGCCAGATTTTATTTATTATGCTTTAATTCATTTGGTGAGACAAGATACAGTAGAAGATGGGTTAATGCAGATTGTTTAGTTGTCCTACAGTGTTCCAGCACAAGGTAGTCAGAAGCAAAGAGCAGTCTATTTTCTCCTCCAATCCTATTAAAGGATTATCGCAGACTGAGGGCGGGCATGCAAAGATCAGGACTGTCTACTTTTGTGTACACTTAAGCATTCAAGCACACAGTGCAAAACAGTGTAAAGTCTGCAATATGAAGTGCTTCATTTTTGCAGATGCAGAACCAAAATATGTGGCCATGCACTGCTTCATAACAATTTGAAAATGAAAGCAGCAATTTGGAGAGTAATCTGAGGTGACACAGTTTCAAAATCGTTTTGACTAAACAAGCATGCACTAAGCTAAAGTGTTCCAAATCTCTCTCCTCTGCTTATTTTGGAAAGCCTTCTCCTTCATGGCTTGATGTGACCTCACGTATTTCGTCTCATTTTTTGCTACAGAGCTCAATATTTGTGCAGAGTGGTATAAAAGTACTTTTCACTTACATTTGAGCAAATAAAGCACGCGGTTAACACATTCCTACCAGCATGTGCCTGTGGGTTTGTGCTGGCACGGAAGAGACAGTGAACATAAACATAAAACCAAACAATAAAAACATTTTTTTCCAAGTAAAGATCACAGCAGCAAGATGTGTTTGTATCTGTAGTGAGAGAAAACGCAAGCTGTGCGGATGCTGTTTAGTATCATGAGGAAAGAACAGTGCACTCTGGGACTGGGAGAATGGATTTTTTGCTAGGAAACTAATAAAAAGTCGACCAGAGAAAAACACCAGCAAATCCTCTGGGTTACAGTGCTGAGGGGAAATAAGAGTAACTGAGTTGTAATATGAAAAACAAGTGTGCTCTTACCTTTCTCTCCAGCTTTCAGGCATGATCATTTACAGCCTTATTCAAATGCCATATTCGTGCAGAAAACTAATTTATTTGAAGTTTCCCGAGATAACTGTGCTTTAGATATGGTTTTAAATTCTATAAATATCAAGATGGCTTTTTTAAACTACTGGAAAATACCTCAGGTATCAGGTATTGCTATTATATAAGCATATAATATATATTATTTATTTTTCTTATTACTACACAAAGACCAATGTATAGATACAATGGAGGCAACAAAGAGGTAGTCCAAAGATGGCTTGTTTGGTTGCAGTTTCTGCACCAGTACATAAATATCACTAAGTGAATGGAGGTGTTGACCTTGTTGCAGAGATGTTACAGCTGGATACCTACAGTTGTGGTCAAAAGTTATATACACTTATAATGGGCTGAATGCCATGGTAATTTTGGGCTATTAAGGATTTATTTGAACTGTTTTTTTTTCCAGAGTGAAATGACGGAACATTTGACATCTTTAATGATGTTCTAAATATTGGTCAATCCAAAGAGCGCTGTCAATCAAATTATTTTTATGCTGGCACACAGAAACTACCAGTTGTAGTCAGTCATGATCACTGCTGAGAAGTTAACAGGCCTTGTCAAGTTAAGAGGTTGTAGAACATTCAGTACCACTTATTAAATTATTTAAATGAGTGTATGTATATATGTTTAAGCATGAATGTATACTTTTGACCCTGTGTGATTTAGAGAAAATCCAAAACAAATTCAAACTTGTGCAGCCAATTGTTGTATTTAAAGGTGTATGCTGTACAATCATTCCACCCTGTAAATAGAGCCAGTCAAAGAAATCCTTAAAAGTCCCAAAATGCTATGACATTCATATTCATACCCATGTTGAGTGCATGTAAACTCCTGACCACAACTGTAGATGGAATAGCAGTATTAAAAAGAATTCACTTCTTTGTGCCCTTCTGGCAAAAGGCTCATTTATTATACTTACAAGTCAGCCCCTGAGCCATAGATAGAGTACTTCACTTCACCCCAAGGTCCCGAGTCTGGGTCAAGTGCCTGTAGACAAACAGGTATGACAGCTCATAGAGAAGAATATATGATGTTTGGTTGCAGAACATTAAATATTTGAGTTCAATACAAGTTTTTATTACAGTCAGCTTAATATACTTTGATATTTTAGGGAGTTTTAGTACAGCAAATACCCTACATTGAGCTGCCATTCAAGTATGACTAAAGTACAGTGTTGACTTGCCTTTTTTTTCCTTTCCTCCTTCAAACCTCAACATACTGAGTTTTTTTTTTTTTTTTTTGGGGCATGTTTGCCAATAGGAATGAAGACAAATCTGCTCTTTCATGCTGTCTGCCAGCATGGACTCAGTAAACTGAATGAAAATGTGCTCGACTGGAACATGATGTTACAGGGGTCAGCTATAAAAAGACAGATTTTTGATGTCATAGGAACATCATCATCATCATCATCATCATCAGCTAATCTTTGCTGCTGGGATGCCTGTTCACTGTCTCCATGTGCCCAAGGTCAGTTGTTGGCTGCTCTTCTGATTGAAATTGCCTGGGATCAAGGCAACAAACCCCTGTGGTGTTCACGCAAGGTCAGGATTTAATAACAAGCCTCCCCGTTGCTTTGAGCCCCTGCGAGGCTGATAGGAACAGACAAGGGCAAAAGATAGTGTGGTCCAAATATCAATCAGATCGTCACATCCTTAAAAGTGTTCATTTTACTTCAGCGCATATTTTTATGCCTCAGAGGCATGTGCTACTAAGCATTAGGGAAAAAATGTCTGGGAATTTGGTGTTACACAACAAAATGAAAGTGATAGCCATCTGGCAGCTTACCTCGCCTAGCTTTTATCTACATGTTTTCACATATTATCCCAACCCCCACTGCGCAAAAAGTCTACATTTAGAGGATTAATAACCCTTTTGGGCATTTTGTTAAAATCAGCATTCCTCTTTAGCTCAGAGTGACGTACATTGCTGATAGCATGTATTTTTAGAGAGGATGAAGACTGGCTCACCGTGACTGTGACCACATTGGAGCCACCGGGTGAATTTTCTGGAATTCTGGCAATGTAGTAATCTGAAGAGAATTTGGGAGCGTTGTCATTGGTGTCCAGGAGATGAATGACAATGTCTGCCGTAGCGCTGAATCTCTCCGGAGTATCAATCTCAACTGCAAGTAGCTGAGGAAGAAAAAAAAAATGTTAGAAATAGACAAAAGACAGGCTATACATTCATTTATAATTTTTAATATCAGTCTACTTTAGTGCATATATATTTTGTTATGCTAATGTAGTATTTACCTTGTATGTTAGAAAGTGGTATTTCTCATAGTCCATGGAAGCAGAGTCTTCTACTAGGATTGTGACTTGGGCCTCATTGAGTACAGTCTGAGGGACAACTCGCAGCATTCTTCCTGGTCCAATCAGTCTCAGATTAAATTTAGCATTAGCACCCTGCAAAAGCACATGCACATCATAATCATATTAAAAAGTCAAGTATGCTTTATATGCACAGACTCATTTATAGCAATCTGCATTTGTTGTAGAGCTATAATAACGAAGCAGTGAAGTCCATTTAGTAATCGGCCTGTTAAAGTGATATAATATCAGTGTGTCCTTCTCTTATAAATGTTAGAAAAAAATCAATAGGCCATGAATAGCAGCAATAATATGGTGGCTTAGACAGAGAGATGCTGGCTGATGTTGCAACAGTATTATCAGAAAATACATTTAGTGAAAATCAGCCATACGGCTCATAAAGCTGGAAACACAAAGACACTTGCATAAGCTGGCAAATGGCACAGAGAGCACCTTTTAATTGTGTTGGCTTACATTCAAAGTCATGCAATTTTAAAAGGATTGTCCATGATAATGGCAGGATTAAAGTCATTTGGAGGACAGAAACACAGCCTCTGTCCTCATCGCTATGTGTGATGTGTCATATGGCAAATGTTGACTAATTAGTGATCGGTTATCAATTACTCATTAGATAGCAATATAATTTCAACAGAAAATGAGCGTTATTACATAAAAAACAGTCACTGTTGCTCCTGGCTGGCTAAGGCAGCTTTCAACGACAGCAAAGAGTGCTAAAAGTGCAGAAAAATACCTGCTCAGTATATATATATAAATTATATATATATATATAAAACAAAGCAAACTTCAAGCCAGTCACAGTCACTATAGAGAAACTAAGAGAACAAGGGTCTTACCTGATCAGAGTCATTGACAATGATTTTCAGGCCCCGGAGGATCTCTCCCTCCGGCGGATGCTCATACATGGTCAACTCAAACATGCTCTGTGGGCCGTTCTCGCCGTAGAACGTAGGTGGATTGTTATTTAGGTCCACCACACGGATCACCACTGTGGTCACCTCATAGTCCATGAGCCTGCCTTCAGGATTTACCTCTGAAGCCTGAACACAAGGTGTAAAAGTAAAGCAAGTCAGGGTATATTTATCGCTCATGTAATCAGTAGAAATTGGCAAATTTGACATCTTATCTACCAGTTTTACTTGATTTTTTGATACTTTGTTAGTTTCTGCTCAAATCCATTAGTAGGTTATCAAATGTTTTCCTGTTTTCTGTATAGATTCATTGAGTCACTGTTCAGTTTATGAAGATATTCTAATTATAATTAAGGTCTATAAAATATACACATTTGTGTGTGGACACAAAGACCAACAAGAAAAATCTGAAGTACAAAAGAAATCTTAGCGTTTTTTTTTTTTCAAGCTATTTAAAAGTAGCTGTTAGAGGAGTTCAGGCTTTGGTTTAAAAAGCAGTTTCTCTATTAAAATCATGTGGGAGAGAATGTAAGTAAGACAGAATCAATGATTGAACTTACCCTGACTTTAATGTTGAAGACTTCTCTCTTCAGATAAATGGGGAGAGTCAACAGGGTGATACAACCACTTGTTTTATTGATGCTAAAAACGCCGTCGTCCCCTGGTGAAAAACATTAGATAAAAAAACTTTTCTTATTTTCCCCCTTTATTCTAAGATGATTGTAGCTTTCTTTGACTAAAGGGCTTACCATCATCAAATGAATAACGGATTGGATTTGGATTCCCCACATCACCATCTTGGGCCTCGACAGTGAATATTTCAGATCCCTGAGGACAGACAGTCACAAAGACTTTGCAGTTATTAAACTAGAATAGCAACCTCTTCAGATTCTGAAGGTTGAGGTCTTATAACCAAGGTAATGTTTTTGTTCTTTAGCTTCTTTCATGTCAGGGCCTGGTGCTGTCCAAGTCTTCAGATTTGAGACTCATTCTTGGTTACTAGATCCTGTTCAGGTCTGCTCTTAGATCCACTAGCCATTGAGCATTGTTGTTGTGTGTTGCATCCTTCTCCCATAGGCTATTCTCATATTGTTCCCTTGCCATTGAGAGTACACCTTGGATAGTTCAGTGGAGAACATCTGGTTTATTCTCCTGGCTTCTATGTCTCTGGTATACCTCTTCCGCTACCACGTATGTCTTTGCTTGGCAGTTACTAAACAGCTCTGATAGCTTCTGCAGCTCTCATAGCTGGATAACTTCCCTTTGTGCTGTCTTTCCATGGTCTTCTTTTCAATGGAGAGTACTTGTGGCTGTTCTTATAGCCAAGCATCTCAGGGATCAGTGTTGCCATAGTATAGATTAGGTGGTTGGTTTCAGTGTTGGTTGCAGTAGGGATTGTCCAAAGTGCTGCATTCACATCCTCTTGTAGACTTTCAGAGGGTACTTCACGTAGTCTTGGTAATTAACCATAGAGAGTCCTGCTTAGTCATGATCTTCTCTTTCAGGTCAGCGGCTCTGGCATTCAATGTACACGTTGTTCTTGGGGCTTGGTCCCTAATCTCGGAGTGTGGGGATGATGATATCTCCCCTGTACACACCCCACACTCTCACCTGACATCCTGGTTTGTGTTGTACCTCATCCATCTCTATTTGTGGATCTCAGTCTAGATGCTGGCTGTCAAAGAATCCATATATTCTCTTCCAGTAGCATTCCAACAGTTCTCGGGTCCACTTATGCCATTCCTTGTTAATCCAGGTAGCTGTTGCCAGGGCTGCGCTCTTCTGGACAGAGATCTCGGCTGTTGTTTCTGGAATCTGCTGGAGCCATTCTCCCAGTTTTGGGGTCACTGCCCTGAATGTTCCATTTACCACGGGGACCACTGTTACCTTCACCTTCCACATTCTCTCTAGCTCTTCTGTGAGCCCTTGGTATTTATGGAGCTTCTCATGTTCTTTCTACTTGATGTTGCCATCACTTGTTAGTACAATGTCTATCACTGTGGCTTTCTTCGTCTTCTTGTCCACCACTGCTATGTCTGGTTTGTTAGCCATCACAAGTTTGTCCGTCTGTATCTGTCTGTATATTTATTACATTATTTATTTTGCAGTAAGTCCTTGTGTTTATAAATTTTATAAACCTGTGGCCACAGAAGTGGTTAGAACACCTGAATTCAGTGTTTTGATGGGTGAGTGAATACTTTTGGTAATATAATACAGATCAAAAAGACACATAAATTTGATTTTTAATGGCTGGTTTACTAAGCAAAAATTAGTATTAGGTTGAATCATAGTTTCCAAAATCTGTTTAGCTTAAGATCTTCATGTGGCTGCTGCAGTTAGTCATAACAAATCACCAAAATCTGACCTTCCCCCTATTTTCAAAGGTTCGTTTAAATGTCATGCTCCTAATTATTCCCATTTGGATGAAAGTCAGATTGTACAAACTTGCTGTGATGAGCTACTGCTGTGACATTTCCCGGTAATGATAAAGCAGTAAAATGCCAGTAATTAAAGCTGTGCGATGTGGCTCAGTGGGGCCTTGGGTTTTGGGCTGTTTCGTTAGTTATTATTTATACTGAAACTAATCATTCAATGTGATGTTGATTTATGTCAGAAGTGTAAATATGTTGTAATAAAAGGAAATGCCTGTAACAGAAATTATAAGAATAATTTGTTTAGGTGTTTAACCATTATACTAACTGCCATGTATTTTAGTTCAGGAGCAAAATCAGAGCACAAAGTCACTGGGAGATGTTTTCATACTCACTGGCACTGAGATTTCATAAATATAGCCAAAGTAGGGAGCCCCAATGAAAAATGGTGGAGTGTCTTGAGCATCAATCACGTTAATTGTCAGGGTAGCAGAGGAGGACATAAACTGCTCCTTGCCATTAACGTTACCACCACCATCCTAGAAGAAAGGTAATGACAGTTTACATCTGCATTTTTAAAGGTAAGGCTCTTTGATCAAGACATTTCTCATTTGCATTGACATTTTTCTCTGCTATAATTATGTTTCATGATATTATTTGTATAAAAGCATGTTAATCTTTGAGCATAAGCAGCAACATGCCCCATGGCATGCTAAACACTCTACATGGTTAGTTTTAGTTAGAAATTACACAATACACCCAGTACCTTTGCAATGACAATGACAAAGTGTGTCTTTGTTTTCTCATAGTCCAACGTTTCTCCAGATTTGATACGAAGGACACCACTGTGTCTGTCAATGGCAAACAAAGTGGACTGAGCATTCTGCAAAAGAAAACGGAGCAAAAGCCTGAATTTAAAAGCACACATAGAAACACAAAATAAAGGGTCACTTGAGGAAAAAGCCTCCCACCGAAACTCTTAAAACCCTTTAACAAACACTTACATGAAAAGTGGTCAGATGGCTGCATAAAATCACACAGAAGCCACCTGAAACAGGCCAAGTCCTATATGCAGTCTTTGCCCATCTGGATGTAAAGTACCCATATGCTCAAGGATAGAGAAGGCAGGTGAAAGCTGCTGTGTCCAGATGTGAACTGCCTCTCTCATCACTGCTACTTCCAAGCCAGCTGTTCTTTGGGCTTAATAGTCAAAGTGCAAACTAACATTATGTGCCACCCCTTGCCAAAGCAGCCCCCCTAAGCCTCCAATACCTGACACAAATGTAACTGTGATTTAATCCCCATTCTCATAATCCACCAACATATTCAGGCACAAATATACAATCACACAAGAAAATATGTGATGTAAACCCTCTATAAATTATTTGTGTTGAATGCAGATTAACATTGCTTACTAAAAAATACATAGCAAAAGATACCTGCAGGTAGTAGGTGACTGAGCCCCCCGAGCCCGTGTCTCTGTCCACTGCTTCAATTTTGTAGATGCTACTTCCAGACTCTGTTGTCTAAAATGTGCAAGGAAAAAAAAGAAGTGAAGTAACATTTAGAGCTTAAAAATACATTTCTACTTGGAGAGACTGATACTGCTCTCTTGGCTTAACTTACTTCCAGGACATCAATAATTGCAGGCATGTTTTGGAATTCAGGCTTTTCATCATTTGCATCCATTACAAATATTGTGACTCTTTCCACAACCTAAAAGGAAGAACACAAAGAAAGGTAAAACTGCACATGCTCAAGTTCATAGTGTTTTTGACTTGTTATAAAATGAGCTACAAGTTGGTACCTTGCTTTGTCCATCAGTGATGCTGACGAGAACGTCAATAGAGTCTTGATTCTGGGTGAAGAATAGTAATAAGTTAATGCCACTCCCATCTTTTATGTTTTTTAAGTTGTCATAAAAATGTTGAATTGTTGTTCTGTATAGCTTTGTAAAGTTTACCTCTCTGTCCAGCTTTTCTACTAATGTAATGATTCCAGATTTGGGGTCGACCGTAAAGTACTCTTTGGACCCTGGCTCAAAGGAAAGGCCATACCTCACCTCCTGGCCTTCAGGGTCTGTGCCATTAAGACAATAGATCTGTGTACCTAAAGAGAAGCATCAATATTAAGAGTAAATAAAAACAAATTATGGACCTGTAAAAGTTTCTAACATTTACTAAAAAGTCTTTTTTGCTAACAACTGCTGTGGAACAAACCGGCCTGAGGGTCTAAGTTGGTATATCCAGACTGATGCAAGGTGTAGCGGGACAGCTGCACTGCATTTGCAGCCAGCAAACCGTCCCTGACATCAACAGGTGGCACCAGCAGATGAGCATGTTAGTGTGAATGCGTACATGCCACACAACATCTGTTCATCTATCAGAGACTACTTAACATCCTGGACTCTCACATATTGGCTAACACAACACACCATTTTGTTGATTGGCTGTTCCACAGGCCTATTAGCTGTTCATACTAAATGTTCCATAGGTCAGAGGTCAATCTCACCAAGAGCCGTGTCCTCTGAGAGGCTGAAGAGGGCCATGTTTCCATTGTAACTGTATGGTCCATTGTCATAGAAATAGGGAGCAAAATCTGCTTGTGCTGAGGACAGATACACAAATCCAGGAAGAGTGTGTTAGAATGTCACAGTTTTATGTAAGCATAACCTTTGAAAGGAGAAATAACACATCTTCATTGTGCTACCCGAACTGTCAGCGAGTTGAATGATGAGTCATAAAGCACAATTGTAATGGCTGAATCAGTTTGTCAGCTTTATTGAGTCTTTTGCAAACGTCCTACTATTATTAATAGTTAATTTTAGGAGTGCTCTTTCTTGAAATACTAAAATAGCATAAACAATGTTGTGTAAACTCTGTAAACAACCTCTTCTTTATTTTCAGTTTGACTGGGATTAAAGGTGCATTACATCAACTTCCTAAGCTAAGATACTCTTTCTATTCATAGACCTGAGATCTCTGCTTCTTTTGCTTGTAATACTATCCAAGTTATTTAAAACCGTTTCATCCTACTTATTGCATATCACCTTAAAACTAACCAAGCAAATAATTTGGTGTAACCCAAAAAAACAACAACTTACTTATATTCATATTTGTAAAAAGCCAGAGCATAAATAAACTGAAAACTGGGTAAAAAAATAATTATAACCGGGCACATAATTTTAAAAAAACGTTAAAAAGTTAACCTAGAGTCTGAACTTCATTCGTAATCTGATCACATCAGCATTAGCAAACAATAGACAGCCAATCAATAAGGTAAACTTACCAAAGCAGGTGTGCACAAACACAAAAAGTAGAGGCAAATGTAAAATCTTTACATGCTTCATCCTAAAGAATGAAGTCGTGAAACCGCACCATGAAGACGGCTTCGTCAAGAGTCCTCTACATGAGATACAGTTCTCAAGGTGTTCTCTGGCAACTGGAGAAGGCTAAACGCAGCTGCTCACATACTAATCCAATGACACATCTTAAGAGCTACTTCAGGCCCCCCTCAGTCTCCAACTGGGCTTCAGCAAACAACAATCCAAAGGATATGGCTCTGTCTGCAAAAACAAGGAAATACCACAACTTTGCAGTAGATGGACAGGTATATTCTTCATGTTTTTAGCTTTTAATGTAAATCATGTTTTTATTAACCAGAAATACTAGAGGAACTCTGTTTTTTCTGATGTTGTCTAAATGTTAATTCATAAAAGTAAAGTTATTGTTGTCACATTTTTCTGGAAGCTGAAACAAGCATTGCATTCACAATCACTGGTTACAGTGAGACGTGACAATTACGCTTTTAAAGCTTTGATTTATGGTCTGATTTGAAAGATTGCAGTCTCAGCTATTTGAACACATCCCTTACTTTGTTGAAGTAAATGCAATGCCTGCCTTTGCATTATGACCATTTGACATTAAATATTGTGACCAACTTTGTTGTTTGATGAAAGTTACATACTGCAACATTAGTCAGGGGTTTGCTTATATTGCACTAGAATGCCATCTGCCATACAGACTTTACAACAATATGTTCGCATAAACAAACCCTCAGTACCTGCGCAAGTAGTTGAATAATCATAAAACAGAGGATAATACATATGGGCATATGTGATCTGAGAAGATCATAGTTTCTTTGTGGATGTCATGAAAGAAATTATGAAATTAATGTATGCATTAGCAATGAAACTGATATAATTATTATAATTACTGTAATTACATTTTGATGGTCTAAGTATAAATAAATTATGCCAGACAAAATGTGTTTTTTCCATTCATTAAAAGCTATGATTTTCATTTCAGGTACAACTATTCATTTACTGGGTTGCATCTTTATTGTGCTCTTTCTTATGTTGCATGTTATGTGTTGACCTGTTATAACTAAAAACATCACATATAGTAGAGACTAAAGCTGGCTAATCTTCTTGACTGATAATCTTATTTTCCACCAGGAGGAAATCTGTTCTTATTTCTCCAGAGTGCCGGTGTGTTTCCAGGAATTTTTAAATGGCGTGGTAGAAGGATGACCAAGAACACAGCAGAGTAGGCCCAAACAAAATCTGAATACTTAATCATAAATAAAAACTGGTGCAGTAAACATGATTTTCATGCTCATGTGCAGCCCTGTGTCCTACTGCAAATTTATTATGTCAAAAGTGGCATTGCACAAGAATTTAAATTGCTATTTAGCTTGGTCTATAATAATGCAATTAATCTGCAAAATAATAAGAAACTAAAACTACAAACTAAAAAGTTCAATAATTGCATTCAAAATATATTAAAAATAAAAATAAAAGCAGAAAACAGTATAGTGTAGAAATACTTAAATAAAATACAAGTACTAGTACAAGTAATACATAAATAAAGAAATAAAGTAAACTACAAGTACATTAAATCTCATTCATGTTCCTACTGCCATGCTCCATGTCCCTGTTGTGGATGCTGGAGTGCATATATATATATATATATATATATATATATATGCAAATGCTAATGCAAACCATGAAGAGTGCTAGGAAAGCTGCAACTGCCAAGTACCTGCAGAGAGTAAAGCAAGTCCGGAGGGGTTCACTTAATGGGAAGAACAAGATCTGGGCAATCAACACCTACGCCCTGCCAGTCATCAGATACCCTGCTGAGATAATAAGCTGGCCAAAGGAGGAGATAGAAGCCACTGACATCAAGACAAGAAAGCTCCTGTACACTAAGCGAAAGGAAGAAGGCTGAGGAATAGTGAGTGTCAGAACCACTATCCTAGATGAAACAACAAAGATCTATGAGTACATGAGGAAGATGGCCACAAAGGATCATGTGCTTAGTGAGTACCTCAGAAACCTGAGAAAGAAGAGGAGCCAGAACAGGAACCATCATGGAAGAACAGGCCCCTGCACGGCACGTACCACCGGCAGATAGAAGAAGTGGCTGATATCAAAAAATCCCACCATTCATCGGACAAACTTGGTTAGGCATTACAAGTTTGTTTTTTCACTTTGATTTGTAGGTTGATCATTTTTATTTCCATCAAATGATGTGGCTTCTTTTCATTCCTAACACATTACCCAGTCCATATCCGGACAGACGGATGGACGGACAGACAGATACTTTCTAAGCTTAGATACCTTATAAGCTTATATTATACACTACAAAAAAATAAGTTGTTTTTTTTAATTGAATTGGAAAAACTTTTAACTGTAAAATTAAAACAGCTACAGATATTCGAATTTTCCTTCCCACTTGAAAAAATAAATCAAGTACACAATTGCATTGTATGGGTTCTACGCACACCACTAATACACTTTTGCGTGCAGGAGGATTTACACACATGAACAAACCATTTCAGCATCCAGTCTCATGTTGATATTAAATCTACTCTATAATCTGAGCTGTTGTCCTAGAATTTACAGTGGATAGCATGTTCTAAGTGTGTGCTTAATACACAAAGTTTTGACACAGAAAAACATAACATGCAGATGCAGAACATCAGGAGCATTAGTGTGGTTTAAGATCAGTGACCTTTGGCAGCAAGCTAAATATCCAGTATGTATGGCGAAAGCTTTCAGACTGGAAACCTGAGTATCCAGCTTTCAAAGATATCAATGATTTTTATGCCTTTTGAAACTCAGTTTTTACACAATATATTCGATCAAAATGATCACCTGTCAAGTTACTCCTTCATGGTAATTGGGGTCATGCCTCAAGGTTTAATTCTCGTGATACTGACAGATGGCATACATCAAGATTAACCCACTGTACTCTAATCTGTCCTTATCTTGTAATGCACAGAGCCTAACTGTGGTAACATAAATTCCATCAGACGTAAATATTAGCACTTACAATGTGGTTAGGTTAAAAAAGCTTCACTACATAGGTTCAAAAACAAGCACTTTAGAAACACATTAGATCTTAGTGAGGAAAAAAATCATGCTAGATATCCACACTGAAATGAACTGAGTAATGTGTTACGTAGGTACAAAAGGATACCACATTGTTTGATGGAAATTAAAATGATCAACCTACTGAAGGCTGAATCCTAACCACCCCAAAAATCAAAGTGAAAAAATGATGGCAGTTTAGACCATTTTGGCGAAATTTTATTGCAGCAACTCAAAATGGTACTTAGTAGTTTGTATCATAGGTATATATATCTATGGTTTGTATGGCCCCCACATGCCCGTACGCATGCCTGACAACATCAGGGCATGCTCCTAAAGAGATGACGGATGGTGTCTTGGGGGATCTGGATCACTGAACTCCTGGACAGTCTGAGGTGCAGCCTAGTGGCATCACATGGACTGAAACATAATATACCAGAGGTGTTCTGTTGGATTTAGGTCAGGTGAGTGTAGGGGCCAGTCAGTGGTATCAGTTTCTTCATCCTGCAGGAACTGCACATTGTTGTGCACCAGAAGCAACCCATGACCCACTGCACCAGTGTAGGGTCTGACAATGGGTTCAAGGATTTAATCCCGAAACCTAATGGCAGTCTGTAGACTGTAGAGGTCCGTGCATCCCTCCATGGATATGCCTCCACAGACCACCGAGCCACAAACAAACTGATCATACTGAATCATGTTATAGGCAGCATAACATTCTCCACAGCTTCTCCAGACCCTTAAACACCTGTCACATGTGCTCAGGGTGAACCTGCCCTCATCTGTAAAAAGCAGAGGGTGCCAGTGGTGGACCTGCCAATTATGGTATTCTGTGGCAAATGCCATTCGGGCTCCACGGTGCCAGGCAGTGAGTACTCTAGTGGCCCACTAGAGCGAGTCGGGCCCTCAGCCACCCTTATGAAGCCTTTTTCTGATTGTTTGGTCAAAGACATTCACACCAGTGGTCTGCTGGAGATCATGTTCTGGGTTTTGCTCATTGTTGCCCCATTAATGCACCTGTTGTGAATGTCATTAAAACCAAAGCAGCTAAAACTGATTAACAACCCCCTCTGCTACTTAACTGACCTGATCGATATCCCTGAAGTTTAATTGTATTGATACTGTACTCTAATTAAAAAGTGTTCCTTTAATTTTTTGAGCAATGTAATTACATGAAACCTGTGAAGCTTCAGTATGTCTTTCCAATGATCAGTGTAATAAAAATTATAAGGTTAAAAGTTCACTGTTTTCTAGTTAGTCATTGTGTTATGATGACCTCTTGATTGTTGTTGATGGGCCATAAAGGTGCCCAAAGGAATTTTAGTGTGATGCTTATTATTTCTGTTAATGAAAGGAAAGGCTAAACCTGCCTCAGTATGTCCTGTACTAGCTACAAATGGCACGTATTGATAATTGTCCAGATGGGTCACATTTGTCATACGTCATCTTTGAAGGGGTTTACATTAACCTTACAGGGTTTAGCTTCAACATGAAAGCAAAGATTAGATAAATTTAAGAAATCAAGAGCACCAGAAGAAAAAAATAGTACCTTTGTCGGATCATGAAACAATCTGGGACCCAAACACAGCAAGGAAGTTCAGCTAAGGGTCAGCTGCCGATTCTGCTCATAGGTTCTTGGTTGTAAATATCTGCACCAGCAAGAAGGAACCTTCAAACCAAGCATAAAAAAGGAAGGTCTTTAAGTCTCATTAGCCACTCATTAAGCTTTAATGAGTGGCTAATGACCGCCGTTTACTTTCAAAAATACAAACCTAAATTATAAAATTGCAAATAAAACCACTGATTTATTTATTTACACAAGCAAGCAAACTAGCATTTAAAGATTTTTATTTCAAATTCCATGGGATGATCACATGAGAAAATGTTTCTGTTATGAACTTTTCAGCTCGCTGTGCAGGATTACAGTACGTAGCTGATATTTAGAACACGTTTTTGGCCATTTATCAAGAAGCGATGTTGACGGAGAAAGCTACATGTAGAATTAGTTTGGCTCCAGTTTTGTACATGTCTCTGAAACGTGATGGTCTAGAAAAATGACTAGTGAACACAGAGAAATGTTTATCACTAAAACATGAATAATATTTTTGGATTAATCGTTTTGGGATTGGAAGAATCCTAAGCATACCAAAGATATACACAAATCATGTATTTTCATTCCCTAAAAAACAACAACTTTGTGGCTTTATACAACATAATGGCTGGAGAGCTCGATATATAATATTAAATAAATCAGTAAAATACCAGTTAAAACAAACTTTTCTCCACTGCTAAAAAAAAATAATAATAAATGAAAGGAAACTTGTGTATTTACTTGGGGGGAAAAGAGATTTACCAAAAATAGAAAGGGAACCTTTGAATAAATTGAACAGTACTTGTATCACTACAGGAGCACCTGTTGTCAAGCTACCCACTTCAGCTTTACTCTTTTGGATTATTATTGATAATCTCTAGTGTGGTTTGCCAAGGGCAAAGGTTTGCTTTTAGTCCTGGTCCACTCTAAAACTGGGCCATGTCTTTAATCTCTCCATCTACAGTAGGTTAGCAGCCTTTCATTTTCATAAACTGCAGAATGAACGCACAGTCACGAATCATGTGGCACATTTCTTCTACTGGAATAATTGTGGACCCAAATGATCATTAGCAGCTGTACAATGATATAATTTAGCAATTGTAATTTGGGTCCTAAGGAGATTTCAGGGGGAAAAAAAGATGATTGGGAAACTACTGCAGTGAAATAACAATATCATATCCACAACAACATCAAACTAAAGATTAAACTAATGCTAAAATATGCACAAAGTAACAAAACCAAATTTAAATGAAAAAAAAAGTGAATAAGGTGTGCTTAACCACCCTGTAGTTTACACCAACACGTTTAAATAACTGTAGAATATTTTGTTTAAACTGTCCATGAAAATGTGATAATGAGAACTGACAATGACAATTTTTAAAAACACAGTGAGTCAAAAATGCTTTTAAGTCTGACATGAGCCTCTACTGGAGCTCAAACTGAGCATCTACTGCGGCACACTCTGCAATCTTTTACACTGCTGCCCCCAAGTGGTAAAAATAAACATGTCTGTTTATTTACTGTGCATTTGCATGGGTACAGTTTAAAGATTTTTTTAAGCATTTATTTATGTTTACCAGCGGGTCATGTGAAATAATGTGGAAATATAGCTGTCCAAAAATTGACTCAATATTTCTCCACAGCTTTAATATAATTTAATAATATAACAACACCTCTCAGTTTTAGACCTTTTTTTGACAGCAGACATTTATTAATAATAAGAATAGCAATGTTTCCTGGCCCTCCATGGACTATGTTTAAAGTACATCGGCATACTAATTCCAGGTATTATTTACTATATTATACACCTGCGTTTTTGACACGTCATAATTGGTCTATGAAAAGCATTTCATCATATAGTTTATGATGAAGGAACTGGAAAACCTATAGGTGGTGCAAATAGCACAACTCTTTTTTCTGAAATCGAAAGGGTTCAATGAAACCACGTGACCCTGCCAGCCAAACACAGGCTGTCCCACCGAGACTGTGGGGTGCTGTGAAGCGTGGCCAGCTCGCTCGTGAAGTGGCATCCAGCACAGGAGAAAAGTTGGAGAAAAAGTTTTGTATAACGAAATATTACGCATGAATTCTGTTCAGTGTTTTTATCTGTTCGGCAAATTGTGTAATTACCTCTGTGTGCACCGCGGTTTTCGTTTCTTTTTCCTTCCTTACTTTTCTACTCAATCAAATTTAATTAAAAAAAAAAATAAATTCGCGCTGCTCGCCCGTGTTGCTCTTCATAACATCAATGTTTCTGCGCGACGTCCAAGCCTCTGCGCTACATCTGGTGGAGGAGAGCAGTCCGCGTCCAGGGATACTACAATGAAGCAGTGCGTCCTCCTCCGAGACAAAGCAGCAAGATGCTACGAGGGGACGATATTTCTTACAAAATCAGGGACGTTTCACTTGAACGCAACGAGAGGCCAAACAAAGGTTTGTAAGACGCACCATCTGAACATCTTTACACCTTATTTTAGTGGTTTTGAAATCACGAAATGGTTCAACAGCACAATATGCGGAACCATCGGCTCACAGAAGCTTGTAGACATGCTGCTGCCTTTCGATGAAAAAAAAAAAAAACGGATGTTGAATAAAGTCTGCTAACCTGCTTTTTTTTAGCTGCTGTCAAACCGCATATGTGTGGTTTTATGCACCGCTTGCACTTTGATGATAGCACAAATGTGAAGGCTGCATTTAGCCCACTTTCTATTACAAATATGAGTCTCCTATAAAAATTTTTTTTACAGATTTAAATTCGAATATATGAAAGCATAATGCTTTAATTTCTGCTCACTATAGATTAATATTATGCAGAAGTATTCATTAGTTTGTATTTATTCTGGCTCAGTGGATGGCAGAAATGATCCTGAATTAAAATCCCCCTCCCCCCATAAATGACTGCCACTGCCATAGTATTAAGAACACACATGCACACACCACACATAGAGGGGCGCAAGTATGAAACAGTGGCAAATAGTGCCATTAAAGTCGGTCAGTGACACAGCAATAACAACACCTGTACAAACTATAGTGGTTCTCAATGTTTGCCTATAGCACGTAATTGTTTGCACTTACACCCCTGCAGGAAGAGCAAAGCTTTCACTGAGAGTTTATCTTTTAACATCTCCATGAGATGCTGCTTCGAGGCTTTGAAGGCAGCCATTAATGTAATTTGTAGTGAGATGATAAACGGAGTGATGTGTGTTTCTGCTTGAGCAGATAGTCAGATTTGCCAAACGCTCCAGTGACTCTTGAATATGTAAAAGTGCTCAGCTCAGGCGCTTCAGCTTGACAGTTTGACGGCTTTGCCGTATTAAACTAAGATAATTGGGGGGATATTTACTCACGGAGCACACAGTCATTTCACAAACTACTTGAAAACAGCATTTTTCCCCCTTTAATTATATGATTTGTAGAAATTATTCACTCTCCTGACAGGACCAAATGACACGTGCGCATGCATCTACATTTCTTTCTCAGCAACATGAAAACGGCATTATTCTGAGTTAAGAAATTTGTTGTGCTGAATGATTTCAATTAAAATTCATTGTCAGAATGGATAAATTGTTTTCAGAGGAGCACTTTGACACCAGTGTGGGTTGTCTTCTTAACTGGTTTTCCTCTCTATCTGTGCCAATGTAACACAATAGAATTAGAATTGGTAATATATGCCCTGACTTGCTCAGCTATCTATACTGAGAAACGTATTTTTTTTTTTTTTTTTGAGTTTTAGAATTGAAGATTTCTAAACTGCAAACTTGTTGAGTCTTGTTCCCTAAAGGCTACTTCACAGTATGGGAAAATGTTTGATTCCCAGGAATTAAAGGCTAGTGATTGGATGATGATTAGAATGACGCAGTTTCTCAACAGAAACAGTTTCAATATGTGTCAAGCTCTACTCAGATTTCCCAATAACCTGGATGTCTTGGATTTTCATGTTAAAGAGCTGGGAGTGTTGATTTTGCAATCAGCCTGTGCTGTGCCTAGTGACTCACTCTTTTGTCAGTGCTGAAAACCCTCTTGTTTTGTTTTGTTGACTCTCATTATCTTTTCATTTAAGCCATCCTCCTGTCCCACTGAAAAGCAACACTGTCTTTTTTTTTTTTACCTCTAAAAAAACGTGACCAACAAATTAGTAAAAGCTGCTGCTCTTGTACGAACAGCTAAGAGGTTTCAGGCCAGCACAAATGCAACTGCGTTTGGTTAGAGATTAAAAATAGACTGGTTTCATTTGGGTTTGTCTGTGACAACTGTGTGCAAGAAGCTCTGGTATTTAAACATCACGAGAGATAACATCTCAATATACTTCTTTTTTTTTTTTTGCAGAATGAAGCCTCCGCATGATAAGCTATGATCAACACACAGACAAAACTGTAGACTTCCAATTGCAAAGGCAGGACTCAAGAATGAAGAACAAGTATGCAATCGTCTTCATCTGTATTGTGGCCCTGGTCATCATTGAAAAGGAAAGCAACATCCTCTCTAGGTAAGGGTATGGAGAAGAATCTGTAAGGTGATTTTTTTTTTTATTAACTTTACACTTTATACTATTTTGTGCAAATGACAGGAAAGCTAAAGTGATTTGTATTTTTGCAAAGCTATTATAGACTAAATGAATGACGGTGTAGGCATTTGCAGAAGGAGGCTTTAGATCGAGTGAAGAGATCTGAAGAGAGGCCTAAGGAGCACTTTCTAACAAACCAAAACATGAGAAATCCCCCTTCATATTTACTGCATCTCTTATGCCACCAGAACCAGTAATATTAAAAGTACCAATATGTTTCACTAATTGACTCCAAGCTAACAGCTCTATTTTAGCAACCAAACCTTTTATGGAACAAAGTAAAGTGAAGGACAGGAGTTTCAACGCTTTTCTATGTACTCACAATAAATATTGTGTCACAGCGGGCAGGCCGATCTTTAAACACTGACACACCATTTCTCACAAATTTATTACAAACACAAAACGCTTTATTGAGTCATGGGTAAAAAAAAATAAAAAATGAAAGGCTAGGGAGTGGATATCCAGATGTTTTTCAAAGGTAAAAATTGAGTGAGTTTTTCTTTTATTGACACTGATGGATTAGTTTGGGGCCCAGAGGCAGTGACATCAACATTCTGAAGTTGCAGAACGATGCATTTTGGTTTAAAAAAAACTGACAAGGCATATTTAAGGGGAATAAATGAAGGTAACTTTAGTAGGCTGCACCCTACCGTTTGTCCTATGTCAGCTGAAATAGGGTGCAGCCTCACTGCAACCATCCACCCAATCATCCCTAGATGGTGGATGGATAAATGTTTACTTGGCGCCATGATGTGGCTGTTTACACATTTGCCTTCTGCTATTGACTCTTGTTTGGTGTTGTTTATTGGATATTAGACATATAAGACATATTGGCAATTTAACAGTTTATTCATTTAACAAAGAGGGGGCCTCAGTAGAATGTGGAAGAACCATGCACAGCCACAACAGCCTGGCATCTTCTCCTCATGCTGGTCACACGTTGCTGTGGGATGGAATCCCATTCTTCAACCAGCATTTGTTGCAAGTCAGCCAGTGTGGTTGTGTCGGAGGTAGTCTCTGAAAAACCCCACTCTGTGGGGGCGAGCGTTGTCATCTTGGAAGCCAGAGCTCGGTCCCAGACTGTGGAGATATGGGATTGCCACTGGCTGCAGAATCTCATCTTGATATCTCTGCATTGAGATATCAATTACAAGCCTGACTGTCAGCACCTGGGGTACCAGAAGCTCAAAACAAGAGTCAATAGCATTGTTTGGCAACTGTTTGGCATTGGCAGAGAAGATTTGGCAAACTTTTCATGGGCGCAACCCACACACTCAACTCTGCTGCTCAACCCACACAAAGTTTACAAAAATCTCTGATTCAAGACCAGATAAAGACAAACTATTTTGGGGTTGTGTCAGGAAGGTTATCCAGTTATGCAGAGCTACCCACTGTGGGGACCCCTTGTTAATAAGGGAGCAAATTATAAATACTTTGTGTTTCTTTTTTTTTTTAATATATATATAATTTGTTGTGTACTTTTATTTTGAAACTTCTGGGTTGCAAATGTAGCATGCTTTGGATGGTGGCCTCATGGTTCAATGTTACTGATAACTGATTTGGGTTCAGCCTTCCTGTCGACTATATTTTGACTTTATAGTTTTCTCTGTGCCCCTTAAGTGCTTTCACCTGTTTTTTTCAGTTAGAACTCAGACACTGTAGCCATGTACATGCAACTAGAAGCTAAATTTTTAACAAAGTAAAATGCTAGACCTTATGCTTTTTCATCACCTTTTTGCTAATGGATATTTTATAATTAAGTCTATTTTATCTTGTCAGGGTCTCTGATAAATTGATCCAGAGGCAGACTCCACAGCAGACTGCACAGACCCCAGTGTATTTAAGCAACGCAACACAAAAGGGCTCCATGACAATACTCAAAATGCTGCTCTCTCGACTGTCTGACTTAAAAAGGAAAATCTCAAATTTCTCCGAGGAGCAAGAGGAGGAAGAACTGGATGATTTAGGGACACACGGCTACACCGGTCCCCGTAAGCACATATTACTCTTGGCCACCACACGGACAGGTTCCTCATTTGTTGGGGAATTTTTTAACCAGCATGGGAAGAACATGTTCTACCTGTTTGAGCCTTTGTGGCACGTCGAGCGCATGCTGCCCCCGGCTGCAGAGGCAAACAATGGGACAGTGTTGTCGGGAATTTACCGCGATGTACTCCAGGGGCTTTTTCTGTGTGATTTCTCCCCTCTTGAGAAGTTCATCTCTCCCCCACCTCAGGACCACGTCACCCCGGCTCTTTTCCGCAGAGAGTCTAGTTTATCACTCTGTGAAGAACGGGTCTGCAGTGATGTGATCAAAGATGTTTTTGAGAGGTATTGTATAACTTATAGAGCCCACTGCTACTGATCAAGCTTGCAGTCTTTATTTATGCAGCTGCAAAAGGGAGGGGCTGTTGGTCTGTCTCCTGCAAGTCTTAATAATAATATTCCCACTGTGCTTTTACATGGAAACAAAAATATTAATTTCTTATATGCATGAAATATCCCCTCCCACTTTGCAACTCTAAAATAAATTAATCATTTAAAAATTATTGTTTTGTTTTAGGTATCACTGTAAGAGTCGCCGCTGTGGGCCACTGAACCTAACCCTTGCATCCGAATCCTGCCTTTCCAAACAACACCATGCCATTAAGACTGTGCGTGTGCATCAGCTGGACACACTGCAGCCTTTAGTAGAGGACCCTCGCCTGGATGTCAGAGTTATCCAGCTAGTTCGAGATCCAAGAGCCATCTTAGCGTCCCGTATGGTGGCGTTCTCTTCAAAATATCACACATGGAAGGCTTGGGCGCAGAACGGCCAGGTGCCCGAAGATGATGAGGAAGTGAAGAGGCTCAAAGGAAACTGTGATCACATTAGGATGTCTGCAGAGGTCGGACTTAGCCAACCTCACTGGCTCAGGAACCGCTACATGTTGGTCCGCTATGAGGATATTGCCCTTTATCCTATGCAAAAGGCAGAGGAGATGTACAAGTTTGCAGGGATACCATTTAGTTCCCAGGCTAGGGAGTGGATACTGAGGAATACTCAGACAACACAAAAAGCCAGCGGGATTTACTCCACCCAGAAGAACTCATCAGAGCAGGCAGAGAAATGGAGATTCACAATTCCCTTCACGCTAGCTCAGGTAGTGCAGAGAGTGTGCGGACCCACCATGAAGCTGTTTGGGTACAGATTTGTGAATGATGAAAAGACACTTACCAATAAGTCCATAACTTTGCTTGAGGATAAGTTATTTAATTAATCATGAGGTCAAAATACAGCTGTGAATCTGCAAAACAGTGCATGGCGTGCAGTGCATGAGAGCCGGCAGAAGCCATTATTCTACAGACCAAAACTGTTAAACAGAGTTGCCATAAAAGAAAAACAAAGGTGCCACACACGTGGGCCATACAGTAAGATACTCGCCAATGACGTGCCTCATTGAAATAATGAAGAGCTACTTGATAAAGTGAAGTATTTATTTGCTTACTGCATTCACTGAAAAGCCTGATGCTTAAGCTTTGTGTCATGCTTAATTTCATTTAGAAATTAAACAAGCATGGATATCACGGCCAAATGTAACAGATTATGTAGGATTTTTTTTTTTTTTTTTTTTTTTAGTTTGATCATGTTTGAATTTTTAAGTGCTAAACTTCAGTGAAAATGATGTGCATATGTTGCCTTTGTATGAATATGGAGCAAATGATACTTTGGCTCACAGGATTCCTAAGACTAGTGCTTAATAATGCCCAGTTTGGCCTGTTATGTTTTTTTTATAGATCGACATTAATTTAGGCAACTGCTAGAATTAGGTTTGAGTAGACCTGATGTACTTTGATAGAGTTTTTCAACTCTTACTCAGGAAAAGTATAACTGGAATTAGATTATGTGGCGTCTTCATGACAGACATTGATATCTTTGCAAGTGTGTAAGTACAGCTTCATCTTATGATTTTTGACCAAATGTGATTTAAAGCAAGCCTCCTGTGATGTATGAGTACGAAGCGATGAGATTAGAGAAGGTAAGTTAAGGTCGATAAATAAATTTGATGATATATGAAAAGTGGTAACACTTTAGAAGAAATACAGACTCAACTTTTTTTTTTAAATTGCTATTCAGCAGCCTTAACTGTATCTGTATTGAAGTATTTAGCACTGCTTCTCCACCTCCAAATACAATTGTACAGGTTTGGTTTAATTTAATTTCATTCATATGTTGATCATTAAATGTACAACATTTTTGTGCAAGATATTCTTTTAAATCACATAACAGCTCAAAGTAATAAAATCACCCAAAATATTAAGACCTGCAGAATCCGCTTTTTTAAAGATTTATGTTTTGACAACAAATGATGTATCCTCTGTGTAGCTACACTCACGGACCAGTTCATTAGGTACACCTGGTCAACAGTTTGTTGACACAAACGTCTAATCAGCTAGTCGGCAACAACTCAGTTCATTTAGGTATGTAGACATGGCCTGATAAAGTTCAAACCAAGATCATCAGGACATCAGTTGACTTAAGTGACCTATAATGTGGCATGATTGTTGGAGCCAGACGGGCTGGTCTGAGTACTTCAGAAACTGCTGATCTACTGGGATATTCCCACACAATTGTCTCTAGGAGTTACAGAAGATGGTCTGAAAAGAAACTATCGAGTGAGCGGCAGAAATGCTGTGTTGATACCAGAGGTCAGAGGAGAATGGCAAGAATTCTTTGAGCTGTTAGGAAAACAGCAGGAACTTTTATAACCACTCATTACAACTCTGTAATGTCTGAATTTATAAATAACAGCTAAGTGAGCTGCATGAATCTATGCCACAACAAGTTAAAGTATTTCTAAACCAGTACTTGCAAGCTGTATCTAATTAAGTGGCTGGTGAGTGTATATAGCGTATGACTAAATGAAACCCAGGTGGTGTTGTGTTAACTTTCACTCTTGATGATATATAAAGTTAAGTACTGTGACTCCAGTTAAATGGCAACATTGTACTCAGTTTGGTTGAGGCCTGACCAAAGAGGCTATGAAAGGCATATGTTTTAGAAATTCACATAGTAGTGGGCTTCACGTAGCTTTTAAAACATACCTATGAATACGTGTGTGTGACATATTGAAGCTGAAAGGAATACAGACAATTTTGCAACTCAAACTGTCATGGAATGCTGTGGCAGGCAGGAATAGGACCCCGATGCAGGACTCAGAAGACAGGACTGCATCGCTGGATTACACAGGGCAGGACAGGAGCCGGAGATACACTAACTAGGAAACACCGTAGGAAACCACAGAGCTAGGAAACACAGTATAAGGACAGCAGAAGACAAGAACACAATAACGAATAGAGGACACAGACAATATACACATATGAAGTAATCAGTGAGAGTGGAGTCAGCAGGGGAGAACAGGTGAACTGAATCTAACTAACGAGACAACCGGAAGCAAAGCTTAACACAAAGAACATGATGCAAAGAACTGGCAAAGTAAAAGAGGAAGTAGACATGGAAACAACAACGCAGGCTTGACACAACACAGGGAGGCAGGCACGCTGAGAAATTTAATAAACACAGCACATGAATGAATTTATCCTCAAGAAGGCAGGGAACAAAAGGCTGAGAGAACAGGAGACATAGCAAAAAGGAAGACAAGATAAACTTGACAATTACACGAGGAAACTATATAACCATGGGTACAGGACACAGAGATGAAACAGCCACGGGGACACAAGGGAGGCAAGAACACACTGGGACACAGGAAATATCAAATAAACAGTAACCATCAATAGAGACTAAGCCAGAACCAAAACCTAGGAATATACACAAACTGCACCATGACACACAGCGGTATGCATTTAACTAATGGACCTAATGCAGGGTGGGAATGGTTTTTTGGGAGCAATACATATGTGCAGTTTTTCTCCAGTTCTGTTATGGATTATTGTAAAAAAAAAAAAGTTGGTGCTGTCATAAAAGAAGCTATAAACTTCAAAGTTTTTATTGTGGTAAAAAACACACACACAAAAAAAAAAAAAATCAGGAAAGCTTTGAGTCTAATTCCGTTGTGATGTTTCATCAAAGCAAGTCTCTGTTCTTAAAATCAGTATTTAGTCTTAACTCTTCACAGGCTAATTTTAGTTTATTGCACATTTTAGTTCTTTGAATACTGACTTAACAGTTTTCTTTTTTATAGCTCACATGGAGTTCTTTTGTTGCATGTGCCTAATGATTAAATATACAATCTGGCTCCTGAAGTGCTGATTTAACCAGCCATGGAAATATTTTACTTTCAAGAAATTATTTAGAGGTCGAGGGAATCAGGTATTAAGTTGTTGTGACTTCAGTATAATCCACAGCTCTGGCTATCAGCAAGCTAACAGCTTTTTCAGACGTCTTCTGAATGTTTTGTATTTAGATACATTTTACGGAATTAACTGTTTCCCTTTGATACTTGGTGAGGAAAGTTAACACAGCATTATATCAGACTTGACAGAAAGACAGCAGTAAGTTGTACAAAACGTACTTGGTAAACAAACAAGGCACTACATTTCTTAGAATCATTGCTTTGATATCCAACTATCAGCTTATTTTACTTGGAGTGCAGTGGTTGAGAATGAAATGGCTAAAATGCAAATTGATGTGAAATTGTTGATTTAGTTCAGCTGCATATTAAAATGCATGCTGCTGTCTGTGATCCTCTAAAGGCTTAGTGTGAGTAAGGCAGAAACAGGGAGCTCATTCAGGCCTGCATTCCTTCTATCTGCCTCACATCTCAGCTGAGAGAAAGCACTTTAGAGTACACAGCTGTTGGTCAAGCTGATTTTCTCCCAGATCATTTCCCTGATGTTATTTCCACAGCAGAACAGCAGCTGTTTCTACCCTGCGAAGGAGAAAAGGCTTCAACAATAAGTCATTGAAGAGACGAGCCTGGCCATGTGTCAGGTTTTCTCAAGGTATCCAGTGTTTTTGACCAGAACTCAGACTACTTAGTTACACTCACTGCACTGAAACACAACCTTGTCTTGTCAGTTTGCCGGGTGTTTATAATTGCTAATATTTTTGGAAGTTCTTCCGACTTTGGTTTCAAGTGTATTTAACTGACATACTTAACTTGTTGGGCCTGATTGCTGCAGTTTCAGCCCCCGTCTATCACTCAGGACTCAGTGAATGAATCACTGAACATGCACCGTTCCCTCACGGTGAAAGGATCTGAGATGGTCTTCAGCCATCATAAACCACTCACTCGAATCATGTTCATTCACGTGGTTGCAAGCACTCACTCTGTGAAATGAGTGAAAGAGATCACTGAGTGATTTAAGTTACCGACTCCAACTGGCTGCAGGTTCTGAAAATAAATGGATTGTTTCCAAAAGCAGTTTGTTTGTTTGGTTTTGTTTACCGACCCTGGAGAGTTTACTTGTGGTTGTTGGGTGACACAACCTGGCACTGATGTGCATTCAGAGGCTAATGCAGATTTAAGGGAGGTGCACGTAGCCTGTGCTCCAGAGCTGAATTTTGGGTTCTTATTGGAATAAGCTACAGTGTTCACACTGCTGCTGTTGCCAAAAATCTCTGAGCTTCTATTTGACAAATAAACAGCGTGTGGCAGGGTTAGTTTTAAAATTGCATAATTAGGTGGCCTTGATGTATCCTCTGTGTAGCGATGCATTCAATCAGATTGCTCAAAGTGAATACTGAAAAAATAAACTTTTTCAGTATTGTCTTATAATATTATTGCAAGTAATAGGTGGAATGCCAAGAGGCTAGATTATCACAGAGAAGTGTTATATGAAAAAACTGGTGTGCTTGCATGGAAGCAACATGAACACAGATGTCATCATTAGGATGAACAATGGACTGTAGGAAAATGTAACAGAAAGCCCACAGTGGGCTTTTATGTACATACAGATTCAATGGGTCAACTCGTGCTTTGGAAAGGGAAGAGAAGGGCAGGGAAGGGAGCTTAGGCAACAGGAAATCCACCCCCACCTTATCAACCTCAGGCTCTCATCCATGTTCCTCCTCTTTCAGACATCTCCTTTGAGAATCTGTCTTCTTTCAACAATTTGGACAGACAAACCAAAACAGAGTTCACTTGATTCATATCTTACCTGACAAAACATGTTTTTGTACACTTTTTTTTTGTTTCTATGATCTTTCTTTTTCTTTCTTTTCTCTCTCTCTCTCTCTCTCTCTCTCTTTTTAAAGGAATAACGACACACTTTCTAGCTTAGGTAATTCTGTGTCACACAATCACCATGCTTCCTCCCAGCCCCTCCACCCCTCGCGCATACACACACACACTTTCTTCACCCTTACTTTTCTTTAAGCATACTCAAGCTCCTCTTTCTGGCTGCCTGTCGTTGGAAGGTAAATAAATCCTGTGGTTGGGGTGGAACACTGAGTGCCCTCATACGGCTCTGGAGCTGCTGTGCCTGAAAGAAGCCTTGTGTTTCCTTCTGCAAGGTAGATTCACTCAGCCATTCCCTGCCTATGCACAGGAATGGTGCTCTGTTGGATCACCACTAAAAAGAAATATACTCTTAGGAAAGAGTTCAGTCTAAACATATAACCTTAGTCTGTTCTAAAATATATTCTGCTTTAGATATATGCAATATTCATTTATAGGATATGTAATGTTCACTAAAAGCAGTCATATCTCTGTATCTCTGTAGATACAATTCCGCTTTTATCTCTTCTAAGTCCTGCAGAGGGCAGTAGACCCCAGAGGATCACGAAGAGAGTTTCTTGCATACGAGTGTGTGTGTGTGTGTGTGTGTGTGTGTGTGTGTGTGTGTGTGTGTGTGTGTGTGTGTGT
>JAVDPK010002781.1:1014962-1029252 GCA_034780415.1 Cichlasoma orientale | reverse complement strand
CACACACACACACACACACACACACACACACACACACACACACACACACACACACACACACACACACACCTTTTAACTGTCAGGTGGACAGGCCCTTAGGGGGAATTCTTCCAGATTCACCTGTATTGTTTCTCCTGCTCTTCCTGTGTGAGGAGCCTGTGTTGTTTGAATACAATGGGGTCAGGGAAATCACAGCACCTGTCAGAGAGACACTCCATCATTGTGACAGAGACGACTGGCAACAAATGGCACAAATTCTCACTGCCGAATAACCCCATTTTGTGACGGTGCCATTACAGAACAAAAATGTATATAGAACCTTGATTAGCAGAGTACATGTCCTTCATATTTTGCACCCGTCTCGTTCCTCATGCTGTTTCTTGTGTTGTTGTAGTGACGTTTTGCAGGACTTTGTGGCGCTGCGTTTACAAACTAATGGCTTCGCAGATTAACAAACCACCTCGTCTCTATCCTTTCTTTGTATTGTACTGAGACAAGCCTGTAGCAGCGCACAATAATTGGATTATAAGTTGTCAGTAACATATTTCCGATTTAAAATCCCCAGTACAGTTTTTAGGGTTTTGGTAACAGCTGGTAACGTTTCTAATTAAGCTCAACATAAATAAATTAATAAATAAAGATGGCCACTTGGGGGCAGCGGAAACAAGTTGTAAGCAAAACATTGACAAATCATCGCCTTTTAAAGTGATAGAGCAAATTACTTCCAAACATTTGGTAAATTTCACAAGGAGAAGTGTCCTGGCTCATGTGGGTGTAACCGGCCACATCTTGAATGTAAGTACAATGTTTACTCTTTTAGGCTTTCTTTTGGTCTCTTTGGGACCTCCCAAGGGGAAATCTCTGGCTCTTTAATTGCTGAATCCTCCACAGTGTTCACCATCTTTGTTGCTAAGTATGCCTCTCTACTATTTGATGCTTAGCAAGTAAAGTAGGCTATATTGTATTTATTAACTTACCGAGGCTGAAAAAGATGCAAAGACACGGATGTTGCTGCATGGACAGCTAAAAAAAAAAAAAGCATATTTGAAAACTCTTATAAAGCTCAGCAAAGCAGATCCAGGTGATAGTTTAGTCATTTCAGTTATTACAAATAGGACCACTCATCAAACTAAACTATTCTGCGAGACCAGGGTTTAATGAAACATGGCATAAAATCATAAACTCAAGGACAGCAACATCATTTAGCTGCCTCTGGCCCTCTGCTATACAAACACACACAACTCTTCAACCAAAAACCAAAAAAAGGATTTTAATTTAAGTTGTAGATCAAAGAAAAAAAATCAAGATAAGACTCGGAAGCATTACATATTCTTTAATTTCCCTGACGGAAACCTCCCAAAGGGATTAATAAAGTTTTATCTAATCTAATCTAATCTATTCACATAAGTATTGCCTAAATGACTATGCTTACCATTTGTTTTGCTAGTAGCAACAGATATTATTTAAGAAATATTATAATTTAGTGTAACTCAGAAATCTAACCAGGTTCAGGTTTGTTTTATTTGTTGATATAGAATCCATTTTTACTAAGCATGCCATTATTTTACTTTTTTTATGATGATATTTGAAGAGTAAAACAACTTTTTAAAGACTGTAAAGAAACTGATAAACTGATACTATAAAACTGATAGCAGCAGCATCCTCATCAGAAACTGATGTCATAAGATATTAAGCCCTCCTAAGTCTCCCATTTGTCCAAACCTCAAGTCAAGAAATACTTTTCAGTGCTATTCAGCACACCCTGAGTGATGGGTGTACCCCATCAAGGCTAGTCCAAAGCAAATCCATTCTAAAGATTCTCACTGTTACCTTGTCCTGTACCATCTCCTTTGCACCCCTCTGTCAATCATCCTGCCAGTCCAACCTTCTCGAGTTGCATGTGTTATGATTAGCAATTTCTACCATTATGTATCCTCCCTGCATAATTCATGCTCTTGGTTCTTTCCGACTATCAGATGGAAAGAACATGAGAGGGGAATCCCACCCTTCTTTAACAAAACCCAGAGGGCTTGTCTTGTTGGTGGGGGGGTGAAAAATAATGCTGCATTTTTAATTATCCAACCACAGGATGATTTATAATTGATGCGGGTATGATTGGGGGCTTGCAGGTTTGCCCCTCCGCTGTCGAGGAAATGAAATGATGTGGAGACTGTTGGGTCATTAGGCTATTAGGGATTGGGCACTCTTCTGATGCAAAGACCAAGTATGACAAAGCAGCAGAGTGGACATTCACTGTCACTGGCTAAAGTGGAGCCAGCATTTTCCCTTCCCTCGGTTCAGTCTGCTTATCCAGTTGTGTTGTTTCACCCTAGTGCGCTGTGGAATGTGTTAACTTGACCTTTTTTGGATTGGCTGAAGAGAAATGTCCCACCTGTGTGACCACATTTAGTACTTCTAACTAGTTATCGTCTTTGGTTGATTAAAATATTATGTATATTTGCTTCTCTGGGTGGCTTATATACCCAACTATATTATTTGATTAACAAACTGCCAAGAAAACCAGCCAAAGGAACCTAACATTGTTCTTGTCTTTGAGGGGGATGTTTAGAAATGGGCAAGTAATTCTTAATCGCTGTGTTTTCATCTCCAGACAGGACAGTAATGACCAATTCTGAGTGACTGACCATGGGAATGAGCACAGCTTAAATCCCCTTCATCCTGGTCACTGTGTGTGCTTTAGTTTGATTCCTAAACTGGGCACACACAGACACACACACGCACACACACACACAGAGGGTTACAGAGTTGAGTCTGCTTTATGGCGTAGCCACCCTTTGATTCACCGCTCAATGAAACTTGTGACTGTTTTAATTAAGGGGAAAGTACACTGACAGTGTAGCACACGGAAATCCGCCACCATGCACATAAAGGGCGCTAATGCTTTTCTTCCTGTCAACGCAAGGCTGGCCCCCTTTTGTCACACTGACCATTCACTTCTCATTGATTTTCTTTTCCTCTTTCTTCTGTTCTTAAGTATGGCATTGCATGAGGTCTGTTGCTAATGACGGGAAAAACATATTCAAGGGCCCAGCCAGGTGAAAAACCTTCATGTGACCAGTCGGGACTGACGTTTAGTGAAAACACACATTTCCTGCTTTGTTTTGTGTTCTGTTTGGGACAGTACTGCCACAGGGGATTCTTAATGCCAGCTAAAATGAACAACACAGGGAATGTTTCATGCTCTTCCGTTGTTTGGTGTGCCTAAGGGCAAGAAGAGGTCCCCCCCCATTATCCTACAGGATATAAATTAAAATGCATTCGCTGTTTGTCTAATTCTGTATTTGAGGACATTTTTTAAACTTGCAACTCTCTGTTCAGAATTACCGTTATGGACGCCTTTTGGACAATATTATCGAGTGAGGTAATGGAAAAGAATTATGCTTTTTGGTCATCAACCACCATCCCAAACAGCTGACAGCTGTCTGAGGGTTCCCATGTTAGTCACACAGGTACAGTTCTCTGTCGTCCTCGTGGTATTTTGACAGATGTTTCACAGAGGTTTGTGTATGCTGGTGTGTGACAAGTCCTCTCTTCCTCTGGGGATCAATGTCTGTCCTGTTCTCTTAGTGATCTGATGTTTATCTGCTGGTGATCAATCACACTGCTGACAGCATGAGGGTTAGTGTTACCATCCCCACTGACTCAGAGTGGGCATTTAGATTGAACACAAAGGACAGGTAATAATAATAAGAACTGGAGTACATATGTTAATCAAATAGATGCCAGTATGTGTTTGAATGTCGCACAGTGTATGCATGGGTGTTGTAAATTATATACAAACTTGAGACCACCTGCCATCTGTAAACAAAAATCTGCTCTGTTATATCTGAATCCTTTAGGTCTGTCATAAAATACACTTTGGATTAATCTACTTTGAATGAATGGTTACAATAATGTTAATATTTTGAGCCATTTCAGTAGCATGTTTAATGCTAAATACATTAAAGCGTGTTCAAAGAAACATAAAGAGGACATGGGGTAACAAGTACATGGTATTTGATAGTTTAAAGAATCCTGCAAAAACTGCTCACTTTAAAAAATAAAGTAAAATAAATTAAATTCTGTGCAGACTAAGTCTCCAGTATCCAAGTCCAGTGTAAATGGCCTCTCCACACTTAAAATAAATGATTGATGATGACCCCCTACTCAAAGCCAATGGGCCAAATTTTTGTTCTAAATGCAGGTGTCAGTAATCCTCCTTTGCCTCTCCAAATGAAGGTTTTAGCCTGAGGAAATGCTTGACCAGATTCTTCCCTTGCTGCATAGAAACGGTGTAATCTCTCAATTTTTGACACAGCAAATAAACACTGCACAGAAAAAGAGCCTTGCAACTTTATCTCTTACTTCCTTCTACATTGTCTTCCTGACAAGTTTCATGGGAACCTCACTGAGGGGAGACAAGAGGAGACATATTTCTTAGGTAACAAGCCCAAAGGGGCTATGCCAAGGGATTGAAGGTTAAGTGCATGTACTAATACGCACAAAAAGCAACTTAAAACCTGAATATAATGACCCCGCATATACTTCCTCTTGACCTTCCATTTGGTCACCATTTCTGGCTTTAAATAGCAAAACTGCCACGTTATCATATTACCCAGTACGGGAAAACAAAACGAAAGACCCATTGATCAACCGATGTCATTCATAATACTGTAACTACAGCACCTAATTGGAGGTTAATGTCTCTGAACCTCTCTCATAAATTATTCCTTCAGATATCCAAAGTCACACTAGTAGCCCACCTCTCATTTTATTTGGACAGGGCACCTTCAGGAAATAATCATGCCATGTCGTCAGGCTTTGAGCTGTAGACCTTTTCTTTGGGACTGTCTCATTAGGTTGCACGCTGTGGATGAGTACACATGTGAGATCCCAGACAGCACAAACATTGTCTTGACAGTAGCATATTGGACCCTTATCAGAATGGGCCAGGAACAATGTGCAATTTTGTTAGACTCGCACGCTAACCTTCAGTGGGCTTTTATTGGTACCATACAGTGCCGTGAAAAAGTATTTGCCCCCTCCCTGATTTCTTAGTTTTTTGCACCTTCGTCACGCTTAAACGTTTCAAATCATCAAGCAAATTTTAATATAGGACAAAGAAAGCCTGAATAAATATATATATATTTTTAAATGATGGTTTTATAATCTTAAGGAGAAAAAAAGCTATCCAAACCTAGTTGGTTTGGAAGGGCGCAAATACTTTTTCACACCAATGTGCAAAGTGTGCACAGTACTGGCATCACCAACCCATTCTCTCACAGCACCTCTGAAGAGATACTTACACTTTGTTGCAGATCTTATCCAGACTCACAAAACATAGAAAGCAAAAGCCCGGCAGTGTTCTGAGTATCTGAGATAGTAAAAAGGAAGCCAGCCAGGTGTTCCGTGATATTCAGACATTCAACGCTCTTTTTCCTGTCTTTCTTTATAAAACCTTTAATCTTAGGCCTTCTAGGAGTTTTATGTCTTCATAGTTAAAATTAGAACCAGTTCAGCTCTGTTCAGTCCTGCACAGAATGAATTCTGATCGGCAGCCTTTTATTCAGTCTGCGATCACAGACTCTTCTCTTGCACGATCTGGTTTGATATGCACAGTTATGACTGTTGCAAAGAAAATCTGGAACAGTGCGCCATTTAAGTTTGACCTCCAGGTTCTCTCAGCTGTTACCAAAATGTGTGGGTGCACAATAGTTCTTTTGTTGTTGTACTTGAGAGACTATTTTGTCTACTAACGGAAAATAGCATGTCAGACATGTCATTTGGATTAGAGGGACCACCCCTATCAAAAACTTTCAGTGGACTATTTTAAAAATGCTACTGCTCAAGCACCTACACAACACTTTGCACCCGACCCTGACAAATATCTGTGCAGCTTCAATGCACCTTGTCTCCACTGAAGCATATCCTGCTCCATTTTCACACATATAGTAAATAAAATTTAGTATATTAACAATAACATCAAGATTAATACTAGATCAGATAAATTGTATTACAGTCTCATTCTACAATTAATTTAAACTGTTATTTTGATTTTATATTTCTCATTCATTTTAATAAAGAGAGATGTACAGCGCAGTTGCAATGCAGCAGGCTGTACATAATATGTTTATGTACAACCTGCTGCTAAAGAAACGGTTTGTATTTCAGCAGCCAAAATTACAGAGCAGGTTTAATAGAGAGACAGCAGAACCCAAAGCCAAGGATCAGCAGCAGTAATGTGATTAGACTTGTCATGCATGCACCCAACACCTAATCGACCTGACTGAAAAGATCAAAATTTTACTCAAAGTGAAATTTTATCAATGTAACACATAAAACTTTTAATTCCACTCCTGTCCCAGTGCTAATGGGAGACAAATTTTCCTTTTATCTTCCACCCCTAAGGGGCAGCAGAGACCTGTGTTAACTCGAGGCAGCTCATCTTTGAGCAAAGACTGTCAAGTAGGACCCTCTTGTTTCCATGACCAAGAATATAACAGAAAGGAACAAAGGACCAAAGTTCAATGAGCTCAGCTATTAAAATCAAAGTATGTATCCATTACTTGTCTTAGGAGGATTATTTTTATATAAATATATCTAAATATCCTGGTCTTCAGCTGTTAGTTTCCACTACACTAAACTGAAGTTTGCAGGAAGAACAAGGAAGGTAAGTTTTAATGGAAAGCAAATCTGCTGTCATACACACACAAGCTTCATTCAGAGAGCTTATTGTCTTTCTTTCAGCAAACAGGTTGATGTGGTGAAACAGCGCTGCTGGGTGGGCTCCTCTGCAGGAGCGGAGGGTTCTTGGTTCAAGGATATCAAATGAAGTGTCTGTGTGAAGTCTTTCACTGTGTGTGTGTGTGTGTATATATCTATCTATCTATATCTATATCTATATCTATATCTATATATATATCTATATATCTATCTATCTATATATATATAGTATTTTGGGTCAGGCTGTGGGATGCGACAAAGATTAATAAAGAGAGCAGGTCTGCAAAGGGAGAGGGTGACAGTGAGGTTAGCTTGAGGGGCAGACAGCGCTAGATGAAAGTGGGAACTCCTTCCCACTGCTGTCAGCAGTTTTTAATGTGAACTTTGCTATTGATTGGCAAAGTTGGCCAGCCCAGTTCCACCACCAAACTTTTCTGGTTTGGTGACTTCTGCTTTCTCCAGTGTTGGCTGGATTGTGTGGTATGATGAGTGCAGTATCAGGTTTGTCACCTTCAAAATGTTCAGACTTATTGTGAAAGTGAATTCTCTTTTCCAAAATCTATTGTGTCATCACGCTTTAATGTTGGTGACTGAGCCATTTATTTAGATGGATTTATTTATATGAAAGAATTGTGTGCTTTCAATTTTTTTCTAGCTGTGGAATAGGAGTATACACTGTAATTTAAAACTTCTAGCCTCAAAGTGGCTCCAAAGAGCAACCGCGAGGGTGTTCACTTAACCTATTTTACTCCACTGAATGTGTGTGAAATCAACATCTATATTTATCTCAGATACAAGTGAGGTTCCATGTAGAATACAGTAATCTTTAGCCTTTACAAAGCACTGTAATTGAATCAAGCCACGATCTTTCATCCCTGTAGTTATTTTAAGACGTGAATGACACAACAAAAATTGAAATGCATTCCCTCTCTCTCCCTTTCCATTTCAACAAAAGGTCAGAAATTCAATCACCACTGCTGCTATTGCTATAATAATATATGTATGGGAAACAGCCACAGTTACTGACCGCCAAATTCTTTGGCTGCCTGTGGTCATTTTGCCTTGCCTAAGAACAGAGGCGTTTCTTACTGCAGTTATTCATTAATCCCACCAGGCTGAAAGTAAGAGCACACAACACCAACAGATTCTTTCATTCTTAACTCAGTAATGGTGTTTATCCTTGTTAGCGGTGTTTGTGGATTTGAGGACGTCCCCTTTTCCAGATATTTATTTTGAATAAATGTCTTAATTGTAATTTCTAGATTATTATAAACTTATAGAAATATTGAAAGACTGTAAAAGCATGCAGTATTATTACATGGCATTGATGTAAGTATTGACTGTTCCCCCCTTTGTCATAGGCAATGGCATATTGTTACTGCACGTTGTGCATATACGCTGTACATTAGATAAATGGTGAGAACCAGAAAGCACATAGATGATCAAAAATCTAGACAGTTATAACTATTTTCATCACTTTACTCAGCATCATATATATATATTTTATGTTGCTAACCCTATCAGTTACATTGTTTCATGTTAAAGAATGCAACACGAGTCAGAGCCAGTAAACGTGGAGATTATTCAGGGAGATGTGAGATAAAAATGTAAAGGAGTGGCAGCAGCATGACACAGCGTACCCACAAGCTGCAGAGGAAATGTGGATTGGGAGAATGAGGTGAAGGAGGTAAATGGAGGAAGTGGAATACAGTTGAAATAAGCAGCCTCATTAATGCACAGTCACAGCTTTCATTAGCTCCCAGGAACAAGGTGCACAAATATAAACCAGAAAGAAAGAGATGTAAAAAAAAGAAAAAAAAAGAAAAGAAAATTACAACAAACCAACCAAATCACTATCAACAGATTAGAAAAACTTTATTACTGAAATGGTGTGTTTCACTCTGCGAGTGGCTGTGTATCAGCTTGTGTCTCAAACAGAACTTCAGAGCAGCTTGTGATTAAAAAAACAAACAACAAAACAAACAAAACAAAAACATTTTCTACATAGAGTACAGTTACCATGTCATAAATAGTTACTAAATAAAATATAAATTGAAATTAGAAACACAAAAAAAAAAAAAATGCCTTGTGCATGTATTTTCTATAATGTCCCTCTTTGCTTTTGTAGAATTATAATAATAAAAAAAAAGTCCTCTCTTGCAAATAGACTGTTGCAAAGAAAAGACAAATGTTTCCTGTTGTGATATTTTTTGCCATTGTGCCTGCTGTTTCTTGCATCAGGCATTTTTAAACCCTTGCATCTATTACCTTTCACCGGGTAAATACCTAATGCTGGAAACATTTGTCAATGTATGCAGCTGGCTGAACAGAATAGATTATTAGGAAGTGAGGGGAAAAACACACTGCTTCTCCAAACAGCACAAGGCTTGCTATACAAAGTGTGTTTCTTTACCTCAGACAGAAAGAAGCTGTGGCGATAGCAGCACTGTCCATTTGCTGGCATAAATCGTAACTCATGTTCCCTAACAAGAATATTAAACATTTAATTATCCAAATACATTTAGACCTATTGTGTATTAGTCAAGACAAATTAATTATTTGCAGTTTTTAAAGAGCAGGTTGAAAACACAGTAATTACATGGGAGACCATAAACATTCAATGAACATCTTAATTGTAGCCAGTGGAGCAGAGGTTGTTTTGTGTCTGTTTGTAAAAGGTGCAAATGCTGAATTGTTGCGTAAAGAATTTATGTGGTTTGTATTGTCTTGTTTACATTCAGTCTCATTAGAGATTTATAGCTGACTCAGTGCGGCTCATTCATTCAGAATGCGGGGGTCAACACAGTAGAAAGGCATGAAATATTTACTGTAAATTACCGGTAAAGGGCACAAAAATACAAGTTGCTGAATGGCAAATGGGCTCAAAATCAGAAAAGGAAATTTTATGGTACATTATACCTGTTCAGTGGCTGCTTCACTCAGTTTTCTTGGGTTGCCTGAAAAAAAATGTAATAGTTAAAAAGTATCAATTTTAAAGGCTTTTTTTTTTTCAGTCATTTGAAAAATAAGTTTAACTGTAAAAACTGTAACTGTACAGTTTTAAAGTTACAGAAACCTATTATTTATATTCAGCACAATGCTAACAGTATATGAGACTTGCACCAGTGCAAATAAACAGAAAGCATGAATCAAGACCATTTTGAAATGCCATCACACCAGCTGCTGCACTATTTACACGTCACACACTCGTTCACAAAAATGTTGTGGTTGTACACCATATAAATATATCTCACGTTTTGAGTTATAGTTATTTTAAAAAATGAAAAAGTGTGACTTAATTTTGCACCCACGTAGAGATCTATAAAATCTGTAGCCCACATTGTTATTATAATTCACGTTGCTTTAATCCAAAAACAGAAACATCTGCCAAACTTCTACCTTTGTTGTAGTTCCCGCTATGGTGCATGTCTCCAGGATCACTTTGTGCAATGATAACAAACACGTGCACTCACAAGATGAAAACAGTAACACGGGTGTTTTAGTGTTGAGTCTGCTAGCGACCACTTGGGTCCGAGTGACATAAATTTCATTATGAGACAGTGAGCACAAGGCTCTGAGCAGACATTTGCATGCCTGCCTTTTTTTCTTTCGTTTTTTTTTTTTTTTTTTTTTTGGTGACTGTACAGACTCGTCCGCAGAGGCTCTACATTACAATGCACAAACTACACATGCGCCCTCCACGTGGACTTCAAAGAAGTATAACAGGAATGACTACTTGGCCGTGGTGTCTCCAGCTGTCCGTGTCCACGGCAGAGTTTAATCACCGCTTAACAGCTTCACTATTGTGGCTGGTAAACATGTTTTCTGTTACAGACAACAAGAGCAGCACATGCAATCCTGTCTCCTGAAAATATGTTCCAGTACAACTAAATCCCATTCTGAATTAAGTTTTGGGGGTAGATTACTTATTTTTTCAACAAACAAGGACCTTCTGATTAAAACCTGTCCCGACCTGTCCAATATGTGCTTTGGCTTTTCACCCTTTGATTGCTGGGATATGCTGCAGGCCCTCCCGCAACTCACTGTTTGGTTAGGTTTGGAGAAGAGGGTTTGGGTTAAATTAGACCCTTTCTCAGTGATTTCCTAGAAACGTGGTTAATGGAATTAAATGATTAAAACAGTAGATAAACAAAAATAAATAAATAATAATAAAAAAGATTGATGTATTCATAATACATCAGAAATGAACTTAATGTAAGAAAAAAAATCACATCCATTCACTTTTATTAAAAATGCAGTTTATTTGGGCGAGAATGTAATTTTTTGGAGAGAGGGCTGGTACATGAGGCCAGCATGTTATTTGACAGGTGAAACACGCTAAAGCAACTGGAATTTTCACAGTGGCTCAGCTACTGGCGAACGTCCTCTATAGCAGCACAACTAAAACAAAAAAAAACCTGGCACTAGTAAAGAAAAACTAAAAACATCAATAGTATACTGGCCTCCTGTTGGGTCCTGTGGCCAGTGTTGTGCAAACAGCAGAAAGTTGCAGCGTGTGAAGGGTAATGGGACATCCAACGCCAGGGGACAGCAGGCGGCAGAGTCACACACCGCTGCCGAAAGAAAGATGAAGTAATCTCAGGAAACAAGTAGACACACTCCACTTCGAATTTTGCCCCAAACAAGATTAAAGTGACATTATTCTATGAGAGTGTGGCAAGAGTATTAATCTTACACATAGAGGCCGAGGCTAGACAAACACGGGCTGGCTGCAACAGTATGGGAGCACATTCTTTATTTTGTCAGTATATGGAGAACTTCAGAAGTAGCAGTGAGAGCACCATCATCTTATTTTATAATGCACTGAGGAGGCCAAAGCCTACTTTTGAGTATTTCAATAGCAAGCGCTTGTGTGTAAAAGTTATGCAGTTGAACTGTAGTGGATGTTAGTGATGATGCATATTTAATTCAGTTTTTTTTTTTTTGACAGAGTTGAGTTCCTCTTTCAGTGCATGATAGGTGTAAACGACTTTTAAATTTATGATAAATAGTACTAAACAAACAAATATACAGCAGGTTTAGAAAGGACAACTCGATTATACCAAAAGTATGTGTCCCTGTATTGTGCATGATTGTATATGCAGTGAGCTGGGTGCTAGAGTATATGTGCAATATATGTAGGTTTCTATGTACTGCATGGGAAAAGTAAATGTCTTGAAAAAATTATGCAATATTTGCAAATTTTGTTATTTAAACCATTACATTGTGCATATAAAATGTTTAATGGAGGTTACCACTTGGATGAAAATAGGCAGTCTAAAAACAGTAACTATGTCAACAACCAAAGAATCCCCACCCACGCCATTTAGGAATTCATCAGCTTCAAATCTAGTAAATGAGCGTTACATTGAGGTTTTGTTTAGAACCTGTTGCATAAATAAGTCAGTCCCTAAAACCCCACTGAGAAAGACAGAGCTTTAATGAGTGGGGTTTAAGCCCCTCCACCCCCTACTCCTCCACTCTCAGCTTGGACTCCTAATGAGCCATCATCATGCAAAACTGCCAGCTTGATACACATTAATTGGATTTTCACTTTTTCACCAATTAATTGACCAGCATTGTCATGTTGGCCAACCTCCAAGGGCTTCCAAGAAAATGGGGAAGCTTCCCCTTTTTACTCTCACTGACTCTAATAGCCACTGACTGGAGAGGGGAAACATTTTTCTTTTCTTTTCTTCTTTACTACCGAGATCAGCTATCTCATTATAGGCTTATGACATTTGTTGGAGCCAATCCTTTTGTGGAGAGAAAACAGTTTGTGTGCTGCTCAGTTGAAGCTTTTACAGTTTGTTAACCTGGCTCTGCCAGTGCTAGGGCCCCTGGGGGAAAAGCCTGATGTGCAGTGAGTGACTTATATTCCTTGCGCCCTAGAGGACAGACCACAGGGTGAGGGAGAGCAATCCCACGCCACCTTGTTCAACAAGCACCAAAACAAGGAATGAATACAGCCATGGCATTTCACAATGGTTATTTGATATGTTGACACATCGGCGGTGTTTCGAATTCTGCCAGGGGGATTTTTGTTCACACGAATCCTTGCAGTTCTAAACCATTTGGGGTAGGTGCAGTAGAACTAATATTTTAGTCACCCTGGTGGTTATAATCTTATAAAAAATAAATGTGACCTTTAGTTAACCATCCACCCAAAAGTTGATATTTGAAGGGCCAAATCTAGTTGCGCTGAGTTTCTGTCATGACTTTGGCTGTTTAAATATTAACATCTTAATGGTGTTTACAGTTGGGTCTCATGGTGATAATAATGAATAATTACACAGGATATTTTGTATAGAGAAACATGCATGTGACTAATGTAAACACATACAATGTAAGTGCATCACGAGTTTCGTTTAAATTCTACACTTAAAAAAAATAAAAATAAATTCTACTGAGCATGTTTAAAACTTCTGTATTACATTTTGATCTGTTTCCTCATAGTACCACTGACTAACCAAAGAGCTGTCTGAACACATCAAGTGCAGGTTATTGATTGAATCAAAGTATTTCCATGAAACTGACAGTCTGAGGCTGACCACTTGACCATGCTGTAACTCATTATGCCTCACTGCATAGCGAGCAGCCTCATGTCAGGATGATGTGAAGGACTGATTTAATTATGTGTATAAAATCGTACTTGCAATTGCAAACATCAGATGTGATTTGCTACTAAAGGGAATCCAAGACAAAAAAAAAAATAGAGTGGATATACAATAAAATTAATACAAAACATAAAGTAAAATTTAAAAAATATATATATATCTGTTGTAATAATACACCAGATATTATTTTGTTGGAAACATAGGATGGGGACTTTGTGCATCAGTGAGCTTTAGAAAAGAGTGCATGTTATTGATCCTTCACTTCGTTTTGACAATAATTTAATGTAATAGTTGTCTAAATGGGTGCAGTTGATGTTTCAGCCATTCATTCAACCTTAGTACAAAACAATAGCCACAACACTTCTCTGGAGTCAGTGAAAAGAAACTCTGTCAGCTATTCTTTTTTAAAGCCATTGCAGTTCCAGTAGCTGAAAATAAACCATTCCCCTCAATCAATAGTCTTCCAGTCAGGGAAGGTTGAAGGTTAGAGGTCAAACCTTTATGAATCCTGTGATTGGATAATCAAGGGCAATAGCTTTAATTAATCGATTGAGTGTTCAGGAGGAGGAGTGGTTTTTAACATATAATGGGTTAGTTTCCATAACCATGAAGGATTCCATTATTTATGTAAGTGTCCATTATGTCACATTGGGGAGACAAAATAGGCGTTTTTTATGCCATTGACATTTAATCAAGCAGAACTTCATTAATCCCCATAATTAATTGAGCAGGCTTTGCTATGTTCCTTTTGCTACCTTTACTTTCTGGTCGGACGGGCATGTTTCACCATTATTGTTGTCCCATCCCTCCAAGGGTTGTGAGTTAATCTGCATGACCCAGCACCTGTCACATACTAATAAACACAGAACTAATTGACTTTGTTGCCCTACTTATAAGCATCCACACCAGTGAAAGCCACCTTTGACTGTTTACAGCAGTACTAGCAAAGA